>JAJIBD010016221.1:0-30000 GCA_021461705.1 Cryptotis parvus | reverse complement strand
ATGAGGTACAGCAGAGGTCCTGGGGCTAGTGGGCGCCGGATTCTGCAAAGGAGCCTCCAGGAGTCAGTCCTGCCCACCTGCCCCCCTGGCCTGCAGATCTCAGCCTCTCTGAGGCTGCAGACCTAGGGATGGAGTAAAACAGTGCACCCCGCCCACAGCCATGGGGGCCCAGGCGCTCCCCAGGTTCCCTGCCTGCACCCTGGCCCCAGATCCCCTCAGCAGCCACCGGTCCCCTCCCTACCGCTGTCTCATGCCGGCAGGCTCGCAGGGACCTGGTAAATTTTTTTTTTTTTTTTTTTTTTTTTGCTTTTTGGGCCACACCGGCGGTGCTCAGGGGTTACTCCTGGCTCTGCACTCAGGAATTACTCCTGGCGGTGCTCGGGGGACCATATGGGGTGCCGGGATTGAACCCGGGCCGGCACAGGCCGGCCGCATGCAAGGCAAACGCCCTGCCGCTGGGCTATCGCCCCGGCCCGGGACCTGGTAAATTGAGGACGAGGGGCTTCAGCGGTAGTGCTGAGGGAGGGCACTTGCCTTGCATCAGCCAACATGGACTCAAACCCCAGCGCCCCATCTGGGCCCCAGGAGCGACCAGGAGTGAACGCTAAGTGCAGGACCAGGAGTAAGCTCTGAGCAAACGCTGAGTGTGGGCACCCAGAATATTGAGGATGAAATTCGTAGGACCTGCGATGAGTCATTTTGTTATTTTCATTTATTTCTTTTTTTTTCTCCCTTGTTATTTTTAAAGAAGATCTTTTCGGGGTTGGAGTGATAGTACAGGGATAGGACGTTTGCTTTGCACACGGCTAACCCAGGTTCAATCCCTGGTATATGGTCCCCCAAACACCACCAGGAGTAATTTTGAGTGAAGAGCCAGGAATAACCCCTGAGCATTGCTGGGTGTTATGCAAAGAAAAAAAAAGATTTTTTTTTTTTGGCTTTTTGGGTCACACCCGGCAATGTCAGGGTTTCTCCTGGCTCTTCACTCAGGAATTACTCATGACGGTGCTCAGGGGACCATATGGGATGCCGGGATCAAACCCAGGCCGGCACGGGCCAACCACGTGCAAGGCAAACGCCCTACCCGCTGGGCTATCGCTCTGTCCCAAAAAAAGATATTTTCTACTACAGGAATGGCATAGGAGTGTTTACCTTGCAAGTGGCCAATCCCCTATTTGATCCCTGGCACCACAAATGGTCCCTCGACACAGACCTAGAATAAGCTCTGAGGCACCACCAAAAATACACATTTTTCTTCCTGTGGGGGCTGTGTCAAAGGGTCCTGTGGCACCAGGGGTGGAACCTGGGCTGCCCGCCCACAGGCAGGCCGTGCTCCGTGCTACTGAGTGGCTCCTCCAGCCCTCGGGTAGTCGGTTTACTTTTTTTTTTTTTTTTTTTTTTGCTTTTTGGGTCACACCCAGCAATGCTCAGGGGTTACTCCTGGCTCTGCACTCAGGAATTACTCCTGGCGGTGCTCGGGGGACCATATGGGATGCCGGGGATCGAACCCGGGCTGGCACAGGCCGGCCGCGTACAAGGCAAACGCCCTACCCGCTGGACTATCACTCCGCCCCCACGGGTAGTCGTTTTAAAGCATCACCGGGCACCATGGCAATGCAGAGCAGCTACCACCTCCGCCCAATTCCAGAACATTCCATCCCCCACAAGGAGGACCTATACCCAGGAAACTTTTATTACTATTATTATTATCATCATTATTTTTTCTTTTCTTTTTGGGTCACACCTAGCAATGCTCAGGGGTTACTCCTGGCTCTGCACTCAGGAATTACTCCTTGCGGCGCTCAGGGGACCATATGGGATGCCGGGGATCGAACCCGGGTGAGCGCGTGCAAGGCAAACGCCCTACCTGCTGTGCTATCGCTCTGGCCCCCATCATCATCATCATCATCACCATCATCATCATCATCATCATCACCATCATCATCATCACCATCATCATCATCACCATCATCATCATCATCATCATCATCATCTCTAAATCACCTGTGTTCCGGCTCTGCCACACGCCAGCCCACACCAGTGATAGGACAGCAGGGAGGGCATTTGCCTTGCACGCGGCCAGCCCAGGCTCAATTTCTAGCAGCCCGTTGGGTCCCCGCAAGCACGTTAGGAGTGATTCCTGAGTGCAGAGCCAAGGGTGAGCCCTGAGCACTGCTGGGTGGGATAAATGAATAAATGTAAAATGGGGCCGGAGACAGGCCGGGGCTGGCCTCACAGGGGCTGCCGGGCGTGACCCCAGCATTGCAGCGGACTCCTGAGTTCCTCCCCTGCCCCGCAGCAATACGAGAACTGGAGGGAGAAGCAGCCGGACAACTTCTTCGCGGGGGGAGGACTGTGTGGTGATGGTGGCCCATTAAGCGGCCGCTGGAACGACGTGCCCTGCAACTACAAGCTGCCCTATGTGTGCGAGAAGGCACAGGTGCGCCCCGGGCGGACCCTCAGGCACACACGGGACACCCCTCCCCCTCCCTTCCCTGGCTCCCAGGGCAGGAAGGCACAGCTCCCCGTACAGGACGGCGGTGCGCCCATCTGCGCTCGCTGGTGCCTGGTTGTTGCCTCTGTGAGCATCAGGCCGGCGGCCCCTCATAACCCAGCGCCAGTGCAGGGCACTCAAGGAGCTCAAGGCTCTGAGTGGAGGAGTGAAGCCATGCAGCCCTGAGGGGTCGGAGGGTGAGGGCTGTGGGGAGGGCCACGTCCGCCAACAGGATGGGTGCGCCTTCTGCTCGCAGTGCTGTGTGGGCCCCCGCCAGCAGTGGAGAACGCCTCCCCTGTGGGTGCCCGCAAGGCCAAGTACAACGTGCACGCCACCGTCCGCTACCAGTGCCACCCTGGCTTCGCCCAGCACCACGTGGCCGTGATCCGGTGTCGGAGCAACGGCCACTGGGACCGGCCTCAGATAGTCTGCACGCGGCGTAAGTGGGCACCAGAGTAGGGAGGGCAGAACCCGCCCCTGCCCCCCGCCCCTGCACCCCTGCGCCTTGACCTCTCCCCCAACGCCCACCCTGCAGCCAGACGGTCCCATCGGATGCGGAGGCACCACGGCCACCACCCTCACCGCCACCCGCACCGCCACCGCCAGCCCCACAAGGAGCGCAGGAAACACCGCGGGCGCCCGGAGGACTGGGAGAGCGAGGGAGGGAACTTCTGCTGACGCGCCAGCCAGGCCGAGCAAGCACAAGCCCTCACGACGGGTGCTCTGGAACCTTCTTCCACAGGGCACACGGAGCCCAGAGAGCAGCCAGAGGGCCTGAGCCCCGATCCTTGCCCCAACCCCGCTTTCTGCCCTTTGTACAAAGTCCCCCCAGGTCCCCACCCCGCCCCCCACGCCCCACCCCGTCGGCAGGTGCTCACGCTGAGGTCGCAATACCCTAAATTGGCGCTAGGGGAGCTCTGGAGCGCGTCCCCGCGGGGAGCCGCTTGCCCAGGATCTCCCCGGGGTCGCAGCCCGCTTTTCCGCTCTCGGTGGCTAACCCCTTATCGCAGTCCCACCCCCCACGTGGCCTCGGTTCGGGGTAGGGAGTGGACTCAGAGTCCACTCTGGGTCTGAGTGCCCCAGGGCCGGCCCAGGGCTGGGGTTTGGTGGCTTGCGGGGGCGCCAGGAGAGATGGTTTCGGGCTGGGCCAGCCCACAGTTCTTGCCCCTCCATCACTCAGGGAGACAAGAAACCTCCATCCCGCACCCACGGGTGCCCCGTTTTCTAGCTCAGCGCCCCTCTCACCCGCCAACAGTGCCCCTGCCCGCTCACCCCACCCCATCCAACGCCTGACGGACTAGAAGGGAACGGCGCACACGCTCCGTTAGCCCTCGCCTTGCTGCCCTCTGCACCCCGCAATCTGCAGCCCCCAGGGAAAGAAGGAAGAAGAGAACTTCAGGCAGCGAAGGCAGACCTGTCCGTGCTCTCGAGGCCCTGGTCAGTGCGGGCCGGTGGAGTTCCTGCTCAAGGGGCCCGGGGTAGCGCTCAGAGGCTGAAGCCAACCGGGCTGGGCCCACACCACGAGACACGGAGCCAGCAGTAGCCCCGGGGCACTCCGGATGTGCCCCCAAACCCCTGCAGTGGAGGAAGGGGCTCTGCTTCCTTCGAGCCCCTCAGGGGCAGCAGGGCCCCAAGAGAAAGGGGTCAGAGGAGCGTGGCCTCTTCCAAGTCAGATCCTGGGAGCAGAAGCTCCGGTGTGAAGCCGTATCAACACCCACCCGAGAGTGCGAGTCTCCCGTGTCCGACTCTGCTGGGTGGGGGTGAGGTGGGAACCCCCAAGCGCACTCTCTCCCCCACCCATGCATACCCCTTCATGGTCTTCAGTCCTTTCCCTGGCGACCACCCCAACCTTCCGCATCTTGCCCACAAAACCCAGGGACCTGCTTTGCGCATATTTTTTTTGGGGGGTGAAACTGTAACAATAATAACACATCTTTCATCATCCATGGCACACTCGGGATTTTTCTTCGATGGGGGTCCTGGTTCCTGCTCCTCTGGCCCCAGGCCAGCTCTACATGGGAGGGCGACCCCAGATTTTTTTTAAAGTGGGTAGTTTGTCTTTTTTGGTCTCTACTTGGGATGTGCGTGCGTGTGCGTGTGCGTGCGTGCGTGGGAGGCGTGCGTGCATGCGGCGCAAAGCCTTCCTCCGCTGGTTTGCCGTGAGCCGCAGTGCTCTGTGAGTCTGTGGCGGCTGTCACTGTGGACAGGAATGTACTTCTTGGACATTTTAATAAAATTTTTTAACAGTTGAACCTACTTGTCCCCTCCGGACCCCTTTCTTTACTCACTCAGCCCGGAAATATTCTGAGTGGGATGCTTGTTGCTGGGTGCTTGGGTAGACAGAGATGAACAGGACAGATGGGTCCCTCCCTAGGAAGCAGTCATCAGGGGAGGCTTCTTGGAGGAGGCAGACCGCATCTAAGGGCAGAGGGGAGCATTCCAAGGTGCACGAAGAGGGGTGCTGCAAGGTGCTTGCAGGAGAAACCTGGGTTCTTTTGTACAGTGACCACCGTCTGTCCAATGGGGCAATGGAGGGACGGGTGGGCTGTGCAGAGTGAAAGACCAGACTGCGGAGCCGGGCTTCCGTCAAGCCCAATGGCGGCTCCAGGCCAAAAGGTGTCTGCCAACAACAGGAGGAGCTGCGGACTGTGTCGGGAGCTTCTCTGGGGCCTGAAGACTGTTCAGGGCTCAAGGCTTCACAGGTGGTGATTCAGGCCTGCCATCCACGGTCCCTGAGAACAGAGCTAGGAGTGACTGCAGAAACAGAGCCAGGAAGGAACCCTGAGCACTGAGCCAGGAGAGAGCCCTGGCCACCTCTGGGGGTGGCCCCCAAAATTGGAAAATAAAAAGAGCCCCTACAGGTCAATAGGAAGAAGCCAAAGGGGCACCTGATGGGTTGACAGGAGCCACGAGGGCAGCTGAGCTGCTCCGCTTACCTGCAGGGCGCCAAGACGCAGACAGGAAACGAGGGCATAGACCGTGAAGAGGACCCGGGCAGGGCTCTAGGACAGCTGCCACGGCACCTGCCTCACAGGCCACTCTCCCAGTCCCATCCCTGCGCCACATATGGTCACTTGAGCCCCAGTGGGAGTAATCCCAAAGCATTGAGCCGGGAGTCAGCCCTGAGCCCCTCGGCTGCGTGACTAGAGATAGCACAACCCGGAGGGCACTTGTCTTGCACGCAGCTGACCTGGACTTCATCCCAGCAGCCCAGCGGGTCCCTCGAGACAACCAGGAGTGAAGCCTCAGGTGCAGAGCCAGGAGTCATGTGGTCCTTCCCCCAAAAAAAAAAAAAAAGATATAAAGTGTAGCTTTGAGGAGCTCTGGAGACGGCTGTGGGTATGGATGAGAAGGTCTGGCGGGGCGGGAGCGATAGCCCAGCGGTAGGGTGATTGCCTTGCGCGGCCGGCCTGTGCCGGCGGGGTTCGATCCCCGGCATCCCATATGCCCCCTGCCCCCGAGCACCACCAGGGAGTAATTCCTGAGTGCAGAGCCAGGAGAAACCCCTGAGCATTGCCGGGTGTGGCCCAAAAAGGAAAAAAAAAAAAAGAGAGAGAAGGTGTGGCCGCTCAGATGGCCACATGCAGGCAAGGCGGAGAGGACAGGGGTCAACTCCACAGATGGTGAGAGAAGGGCCTGTGCCCAGCAGAAAGAGCCTCTTCACCGCACACACTGGCCATGAAGAGCACCGTGGACCACGGCATGCTGGAGAGAAGCTAAAAGGACCAGTTGGGAGCTAGAGCAATAGCACAGCGGTGAGGGCGTTTGCCTCGTATGCGGCCGGACTCGGGTTCGATCCCCGGCATCCCATATGGTCTCCCGCGCACCGCCAGGAGTAATTCCTGAGTGCAGAGCCAGGAGTAACTCCTAAGCATTGCTGGGTGTGACCCCAAAAAAAGCAAAAAAAAAAAAAAAAAAGCAAATGAATGAATGAATGAAAGGACCAGTTGGTTTTGATCAAGCTCAGGTCTCCCGCGACGCCCGGCATGCATCAGTCTGCTGTGCTATTTCTCAGGCTCCTGGTAAGGGCGTGTGAACCTCATGCATGAGCATACTCATGGGGGGGGGATGGTTGCGACCCTTTTGCTAAGAAGAGGCAAAGATCATTATCAAGTAGTGAGTTTCGCCTTCTTTTTTTTTTTTTTTTTGTCACACCCGGCAGTGCTTATATTCCTGGCTCTGAACCCAGGAATTACTTCTGGCAGTGCTCAAGGGACCATATGGGATGCCAGGGATAAAACCGGGACAGATACATGCAAGGCAAACACTCTCTACCTGCTCTACTATCACTCTGGCCCCCAAGTGGTGAGTTTTGACCCCTTGATCAAACCAGTCCTGAACCTCATCTCCAGTTACACTTGCTCATATGTGAAAGGACGCGAGTACATATAAAGGGCAGTAAAGATGGAGAGTCGTCTAAAGAGCCACTCTTGAGCGCTACTTAACAGGATGGGACAGTCAAGCAATGAATATTCTGTCTACCTTCTTTTTTTTTTTTTTTGCTTTTTGGGTCACACCCGGCAATGCTCAGGGGTTACTCTGGCTCGCACTCAGGAACTCCTGGCGGTGCTCGGGGGACCATATGGGATGCGGATGAACCCAGGTCGCGCCGCGCAAGGCAAACGCCCCACCGCTGGGCTATCGCTCCGCCCCAATGATGGAAATAGTCTTAACCTTTTTTTTGTGTGTGCTTTTCTTTTGCTTTTTTTTTTTTTAATCACACCCAGTGGTGCTCAGGATCACTCCCGGCGGGACTCAGCAAACTCTATGGGGTGCTGGGGATGGAATCCAAGATTAGCCTTGTGCAAGTTAAGTTCCCTCCCCACTGTACTATCACTTGAGACCTCAAATATTTTAAGGAAACAGTTACTTTGAACGCAAAGATAGTGAAGGAATGTGAGTAGCAGCTCTGTTCTCCAGAATCTCTCAGAGGAGGGGACAGCCCAGATAACCCCCAGAGATGGACAGGTAAGCGATGGGACCCACTCTTTGGATGGAATATTCTTCAGCCTCAGAACAGAACAAATCCCCTGACACGGAGATGAACCTCGGGAGTGTTGTGCAGAGCGAGACACGCCAGACACAAAGAACACATTTTGTAAGATTCTTTTTATAGCAACTATCAAGACCGGGGACCCACAGAACAGAAAGTGGATCAGAAGTTGCTGGGGCGGGAGGCAGGCGGGGAGGTGACTGCTAACCGGGAAACGCCTTGGAATGGATCAGAGGCGTTGGTTACACAGCTCTGGGGACATACAAAATGCCACTGAGCCATCTCGCACAGGGGCAAGAAGACAGAAGGAAGGTTGCTGGCCTCACTCAAGGCTCAGCCAGGTTTAAGTCCCCGACACGCCATATGGTCCCCCCAAACCCTGTCAGGAGTGGTCCCTGAGCTCAGAGCCAGGAGTAAACCCTGAGCATCACCGGGTGTGGCCTCCAAGCCTACATGATTCATAACGGGACGAGACAGCCCAAAGGGAAGGACGGCACAGTACAGTTGCCAGGCCCTCGTCCAGTAGTGGTGGGCGAGCGAGTCCCCAGGACCCAGAACTGTGTGCTGCGTGAAGTTTTCCGTGTGGCTGTGCTGGGGCAGGAACCCGAGGTCGCGTACATGCAGGCAGGGACTTTCCCCCGAGTCCCACCTCAGCCTTTAGTATGATGGAGCCGGAGATACAGTGAATCAGGTAGGGCGTTTTGCCTTGCATGCAGTCAGCCTGGGTTTGATTCCTGGCAATCCATATGTTCCCCCAAGCAATGCCAGGAGTAATTCCTGAGTGCAGAGCCAGGAGTAACCCCTGAGCATTGCAAAAGAAAAAAAAAAGTAAGAATTCGCCACCCCGGAAGGAAGCATGTACCCCACGCTGTTGGGGGGCAGACGGGGGGCAACATCTCTGTGTCTGCTGAAGAAACACAGAAAGTCTCCAGGAACATGTGAGAGAAACTTTGGAACTGAACTGTGTGAGAGCCTGGGTTCGAGTGTGCTGTCCTGTCCCCCCCAGCCCCCTCCCCATCAGAAAGAGTGTAGGTGGGCGGAGGAGTGGGGAGGCTAAGCGTTGACTTATCTAAGACATGTTTTACACCCGGAAGCCTGGGCTCTAGCCTGGCACCGTGAGGTTCCCTGAGCACCTACCTGGTCCAAACGAACTAAAGCAAACAGCAATCAAGAAGAATCTGTTTAGAAATAAATAAATACAGCCTTTGGGGAAAGTTTACTAGCCCAAAGGTCCTCTGATGGCCCCCCCACCGCCCAGAGTGACAACTGACAGATGGATGGCTCCCTCTGTTCAAAGTCCCCCTCAACCCCAGGGGCTGGTCCCAGTGGTCAGTCTGGGTCACCCCCTGCGCGAATCAGATCTGCTCAGGAAGGCGCCGCAGCTGCCCTTGGCCCAGCTGTGGGGGTTGGGGTGGAGTCAGGTCGACTCTGGTGCGGGTCCCATGTGCTGCACCCCAGGATCAGACGAAGGATGCAGCAAGCCAGGCTGAAAACCACCCCTCTGCACACGTGACCCCCACCCTGCTCTCAGAAGAAGCAAGACCCAGCTGGCCCCTGGCATTTAACCCAAGCCAAGACGGCTCCAGTGGGCAGTGCCTGGGGAATGCCACATCCTGTCCAGCACTCACCTCACCCGCCACGCAGGTCGTTCATCCAGGAGTGGGGAACCCCAGCCACCCCAGGGGCGCACGCGATTTCCTGCTCCCCAGAGACCAGCCACACTGGCCCTCACACCCCTAGCTGTGGATGTGTGGGCTGAGACAGGTGAGACCCAGGTGACGCTGTTCAGGCAGGACAGTGGGTTGGGAGGGACAGGAGAGTGGGGTGTGGCCCCGAGGGACCCCAGTCGCCAGCTCCCTCGGCTGCAGGACATTCTGCTCACTGAGGTGCATGGGGAAATGGTCAGCCACCAGCTGCCTCGCTCTCTCGTCCTGGAAACACACCGACGCCAAGGTGTATTGTGCGTGGGCCTCAGCTCTGCACTCCCTGGGCCTCAGGACTGGCCCAGCTCAGTGTTCACGTGCTGAGTGTCCACGGATGCAGCATTCAGACTAGAGGCCTGAGACACCCTCCCCCACAACTCAGGGGCGGGTCCGCAGAGCTGGAGTGGCAAGGCAAGCTTGAGAGCGGGCGTGGGGAGCCCTGGCCAGCCATGGCCAGCTCGGTGTGCGCATGCACTTGGATGTGCCCGGTTCCTGCCTCCTCAGCAGGAATCACCCCGTTGAACCTGGGGCCTGGGCAGGCTGGAGGTTTGAGCAAGTTCTATGTACCCTGCATCTCTAAGGAGGTAAATGGGGAGAGAATCGGGGACGAACAGGGGAGCTCTGCAAGACGGAGTCCAAGGAGCCCCGCGCAGGGAGCCCCACGTGCAGACCTGGCGCCCAGCTTTGTGTATCTGTGGCCAGGTGAGCCAACATGTGATACTGGGGCATCTCACGTGGAACAGCCGTTCAGGGCAGTGGATGGGTCCCGTGGTCTAGGGTCTAGGGATGCTGCCTGGGGCTGAGCCCGTTTCAAGGGGCAATATCAGCCCACGGAGTGTGGTGAGGAGTTCCTGAGAGCCACGAGGTCCGTTGCCATGGGGGCGGCGTTGGCAGTCTCTGGAGACGATCTCTATGGAGACAGCTTCGAGGGTGGGGGTCGAGGGGTAAGGAGAGGAGTAGAGGTGTTCCGGTACTTCAGACAGCAATTTTGTCTCCATGGTAACTGTCTTGGGGATCCCAGCTGCACGTAGGGGGGTGCGGTGAGGGGGCCCTGGGGTGGAGCCGGCCTGTTTCCATGGTGAGAGCAAGAGATGAGAAGGGGGAGGCGCATTTGGAGCGATGGTCGGAGACAGACAGTGAAAGCAGAGTTGGAGGCGTGTGGGAAGCCGTAGGGTCCATGGGCACCGCTGAGGCTGGCACCATCTGCGTGGCGGTCACATGAGGTGACAGGAGGAAGCGGGACGCGTTGCCTGAGGCACGCGGCTCCTAGTGCACTGGGAGTGGCTCTTTGGTGACAAGCAGGGGAGGGGGCTTCTTGGGGCGTGGCCTGGCTCCTCCAGTTGGATACCTGAGGGGTGGGGGCCAGCCCCAAAGCTGCAGCCCATTGGACCCTCACCCTGGGCGGCCTCCTGGAACTCTGGGAGACTCACGGAGGAGGGGGTGAGGACGGGAGGGCCCCACCTGCCTGCCCCGCAGGAGCCCTCATTCTGCCTGTCACAGGGGAGAGGGGGCGTGTCCAGAGGCAGATCACGTGGGGGGGTGGCTTCGGTGTCCCCAAAAAGAACAGTGTAGTACCAGTTGTCCCAGCCCAGAAGAAGCGGCGGGCATGTGGCAGGTCTCTATAAAATCCGGGGTGCCAGCCTCCTTTCCATGGTGGCTTCCGACCTGTGCCCGGCTCCTGGAGAAGGTTGGGGGGAGGGGTTGCCATTGTCCAGGATGGGAGACTGGATCGGTATCCAGGTGACGCCAAGGGACTTCGGGAGACGCGGTCAGTGTTCCAGGGACCGCAGGCGGCCGGGCCAGCTCCCAGCGCCCCAGCCGCAGGCGCCTAGACGTGCAGCGGGGTCAGGCGGCTGGGTCCCGTGCGCCCCCAGCCCAGCCGCCGCCGCCCGCCCAGCCCCAGCCCCAGCCGCCTGGCGCTGGGTCAGGCGCGCCCGGGGCGCGGTAGCAGTAGACGCCGAAGAGGCGGCGCGTGGCGTCGGGGAAGCCCAGGCTGCGCACGCCGGGCCGGGGCCCGCCGCAGCGCGCGCGCGGATTCACGATGGGGTAGCGCGCGCTGCCGTCGGCCAGCCAGCCGGCCGTGCAGCGGTCCAGCAGCTGAAGCTTCCAGGCGGCGAACAGCTGCCCCACCTTGGCCACCGCCGCGCCGCGCGCCTGCACACGCACGCTCGGCTCCCGAGAAGGGCACGGGCCTCAGCGGCTTCAGGAAGAACACGCGACCTGCGGGGGACAGGGTGCGGGTACTTAGGACCCCGGGCTCGCTGGTCTGCCTGGGAACCCCGCGGCAGCCCGATACACCTGAGCATGATCCAAGGACACGCAGCTCGGCAGGGGGGCCCAAGATCAGGGTTGGGGAAGACCCTCTGTCTCTTGGACCGCTGGGAGCCAGGCGGTGCTCCGGCCTGGGACCAGGAGTCAGCCCTGAGCACGACCAGGTGTAGCTCCAAAACCAAATTAATTAAGGGCCGGGGACCGGGAGACACTGCATGCTCCGACGGGGCGGGGGACCCTGGAGGGCGCGGCGCACGCACCGGCCAGGTTGGATGTGAAGCAGAAGGCGTCGTAGCGTTCCTGGGCGTCGTGCCGGTAGCCGTAGTTGCGCACGCCCCGACGGCGCCCCAGGCCCGGCGCGGCCGCCGCAGGGCTCCCGGGGCTGGCTCACCGGGTACTGCACCGAGCCATCCCGTAGCCAGCCCGCGTTGCACCAGTCCAGCCCGTCGCGCCAGGCCGCTTGCAGCTGCTCGGCTGAGGCCAGGATGCCGTCCTGCTCCACGCCGCAGCGCTGCGCCTCGTGGAATGTCAGCTGGTAGCGCCCACCACGCGGGTGGTAAGGGAAGACCACGCCTGGGGGACACAGAGGGGTCAGCTGGGTGGGGGTGCTGCGCCCGTCTCCTCCGCCTAGACTTTCCAATGTTTGCCAGGTTCTGGCCTCAGATCTGATCCGGTCTACACACCCGGCAGAACTGCCTTATCAAACTTGGAATTCTGTTGACCTGGACACTCTTAATTAATTTGGTTTTGGAGTTTTGGAGCTACACCTGGCTGTGGTCAGGGCTGACTCCTGGTTCTGCTCTTCCGGATCACTCCTCGGATTACCCTATGGGATGTCGGAGATTGAGCCCTGGTCCACTATCCACTGTATGATCTCTCTGGCCTCTCTTCATCTTCTAAATCCCACCTCTCAGCCACGGGAATTGGCTTCTGGCTGAGCCATTGACCACTCTGGAACTGCCTATGGCCCCACTGTGGGAAGCTTGGTGCTAGTTTTTTGTTTGTTTGTTTGTTTCATCCAAAGGGAGACATGCCTAGGAAAGCCCTGCCAAGGAAGCAGAGTTGGCTGAAGAACCCAGCTACAATGTGAATGTCTGGATCACACTGTGCCTGAATCCCACCTGGACTTTCCCTACGTCCCCACTAAGCAGTTTGAATTGGCTCATGCTTTCTCTGTGGCAAGTTTGCATCTCTACCCCTAGATGCCACTGGCAAACCCTTTCTCCAAGTGTGGTACCCTGAAATATCTCTCAACACCACAGTGCCCCTGGACCTCAAGAATTACCCCCAAAATGATGAACCCTGCAGCTTCTGATGCTTCAGGGCCACCCAATGGGATTACAGTCCCCCTCCTCCCTCCGGGTCACCTTCCAGGTCCAGCTTGACCATGCCCGTGTCGTCCTCCAACTTCGTTGGTGACCTCGCACTCGTAGCGCCCATAGTCCTGCAGCGTCACGTTCCGCAGCACCAGGGAGGCGTCGCCTGGCCCGTCACCCTGCAGCTCGGCCCCGCCGGTAGCTGCCGAACGCCCGCTGCTGGGGGCCCAGAGCCACGAACACATCGGCAAAGGCCAGCGGGTTCACCAATTTGGTCCACTTGAGACGGACGCCGTCGTGGTCGTGGGCGGTCGCCTCGTAATGGTAACGGCAGGGCAAGACGATGGTACCACCGCGGTGACTGACCACTTGCCCGGTGCCGTCTGTACCACCACCGACCCCGACTCACCCTCTGTGGGTAACCAAGCCAGGATTCAGAAAGGGAATGAAAGAGACGGGAAACCGGAGAGGGAGTTTAATCAGCTCCCGGGAGGGCGTGGCCTCAGGTGGGCGGAGTATCAAATGGGTGTGGCCTCATAGAGAGGGAGTCCAATGGGCGGTGTTTCCGTTGTGGAGGGCCTCGTTGGGAGGGCGGGGCCTCATGCGGGCGGGATTTGCTGTGAGGGACGGGGCCTCCAATGCTCGAAGTCTCCCGTGGAGGGGCGTGGCCTAAGAGGGAGCTGCTTATAGAGGGCAATCTTTGGTGAAGAGGCGTGGCCTGGGAGAGGCGTGGTCTATTGCGGGCGTGGTTGAAGCGGGGACCCCGCGAAGCCCCTCCCCGTCCCCCGTGTCGCCGCAGCTCCCGCAGCACCTGCCGGGTTCCGCCGCCAGCACTCACCCAGGACGTGCACCACCTTCTTCCTGCCGCGCTGAGCTCCCGTGGGGACCGTGAGCAGCAGGACACTCCAGGCCGCCGCGGCCCAGAGCGCGCGGGGGACCCAGGGCCGCCCGAGCGCACACCTAGAGGAGGCACCGGAGTCAGTCCCGCCTCCGGGGCTACTGGGGGCTCGGCCCACCCACTCCGTGGCCTGCGCGTCTTTGAAGTCGGGCTGACCCGGTGCCCGCGGAGAAGGCACGCAACCTCTCATCCCTCTTATTCTTTTACTCCAGCTCCTGGGTGCAGCTCGTGCCCCTGGACTCACCCTCCCGGGGTCCCCGAGCCGAACCCGTACCAAGTCCCCCGACTCCAAAGCCCCTGGCGCGGGCCCCGCCCCCCCTGCCTGGCCCTGGTCGGGACGGGGAGGAGCAGCGCCGGCAGCAGCAAGGTTATCCGTGCGCCAGGAGACTGCAGCAAACCGGGCCGGGGTGGGGGGGCGGGGAGGGGGACAGCTGGGGCCCCGGCAGATCTGGGGTCCAACCCGGAGAGATGGGGACAAAGGGGAGAGATAAAAGGAAGCCAGGACGGATAGAGAGGGAGGGAAAGACGCTGGAGAGACGCGACGCGAGGCGAGAGAGGAAAGAGCCGGGCACAGGGAGAGAAACTAGAGAGCGAGCAAAGGAACCAGCCGGGAAGAAGAGGAAGAAAGTAAGGGGCCCAGAGGCAGATGCGCGTGGGCGCCGGAAGGGGTGGCCTGGACGGAGGGGGACATTGAGGCCGACACTCGGAGGGACGTGCGTGGGACCGAGGGACGGAGCCATGGACCCCACTTACCATGCTGCCCATGGGGCCCGCGTGCGCCCCGACTCTGCGCACCCCGCGCTCCCAGGAACGGACTGGGCAGGCGGCGCAATCCCGGTGTCTGCCTGCAGGGGAGGGGAGGGGGAGGCGGGTGCTGGGGGAGTATAAAGGGAAGCGCCACCTTGAGTGAGCTCGAGGTCTGTGGATCCCCATGACCTACCCTGGGTGTGTAGCGGGACAGTGTCTGGTCTGTGTTTGACCAGCTTAAAAGTGGAGGAATTTGGGGAGGTGGGCGCCGAGTGACCTGAAGGGAGTTCCTTTTCATCCTTGTCACATGGGTATCCATGGAGGGGTCCTGGGCTCACACTTGGAAGAAAAGGGTCCCACAATCACCAAATGCCCCTACAACTCAGGAGTGCCCGGAGACTGGGCGCATCTGTGAGCCTGCCACCACCATTGCTGGTTCTTTGGGTGTTTGGGGGCCACACCAGGAAATACTCAAGGATACTCCTGACTCTGCGTTTGGGGACCACTCCTGACAGAGCTCAGGTGACCTTATGGAATGCTGGGGATCAAACCCAGGCCGGTCATGTACAAGGGCCTAACTGCTGTATACTATGGCCCCAGGCTCTGGGGGACCATCTCCTAACTGGGCCCACTATAGGTTGCTCACGGTCCGGGAAAATGGGACCCCAAATCAGTCACCCCAAAACCTGACCCTTCATGGGTGCTCCAAATTGGGGCCGATAGACAGCCCGTGAGTTCAGGCCTCTTGCTTTGTAGCGGCCAGCCCTGATTGGGTCCCCGGCACTGCATGATCCCTAAGCACCACAAAGGTTGACCCTGAGCACCAAGCTGGGAGAAGCCCTTAAACACTGAGGGATATGGCCCAAGCTCCACCCCTGACCCCAAAAATCCCTGGAGTCAGGAGCCAGAGAACTATTCCCTTAACTTTTTTTTTTCTTTTTTGGTTCACACCCGGCAATGCTCAGGGGTTCCTCCTGGCTCTGCACTCAGGAATTACTCCTGGCGGTGCTTGGGGACCATATGGGATGCCAGGGATCGAACCCAGGCCAGCATAGGCCGGCGTGCAAGGCAAATGCCCTACCCGCTGGGCTATGGCTCGGCCCCTCCCTTAGCTCTTTTACCTGCTACCCCAGCCTCGATGCCCTAACAGGGGCAGCACACACAGAAGCGGGCAGGGGCCCCTCTGTCAGCTGAGAGACACAGTCCAGGCCTGTCATCGTCCCTTCTGGGACATGGGGTAGAGACCACTGTGGCACTCAAGAGTGGGGCAGCGGGCGTGCAGGGCACACAGTGACCGTCTTCTGTCCTGCACCCCTCAGAGCCTCAGTTTCCCCGTCTACAGCTGCCCAGCCTGAACGGGCCCTTGGGCCCCACCCTCCACAGTCAGGAGCAGAAGTCAGGCTTTGGAAAGCATCTTTAATGAAAGGATGCACGGGAAGGGGGCCCAGGGTGGGCATAGTGGACATGTATATGGGGAGTCCAGGAGCCAAGAGGGCCACGGTCCCTGGCCTGAATCCATCGCATCCAGGGGTGGGGGCCTAGGAAAATGAGTGTCCGCTGCCCCCATTCTCTGGCCCTCCCAGGTCGTCTGCGAGTCCTGGGGGAGCACCTCAGTCCTGCTTCTTGTGCAGGGCCGAGGGGCCAGGCGATGGTTGCAGGAAGAAGGCGGGCCGGCTCAGGCAGCGGAAGGCCAGCAGGTGGGGCCCCAGCGCATACAGCACATTGCACAGGATGAAGCTGGGCCACGTGTCTTCAGGCACTCGGTAGGTGAAGGGGGTGCGCAGGTGCATGGAGGCGCCCATGTGCGAGAACTGAGCCTGGGGCCGTGTGGGGCAGCGGTCAGGGCCACAGGACAGGAAGGGGACCCAAGGAGAGGGCTCCCTACCCCAAGGCAGGTTATGCTGACCATCATTTTTTTGCTTTTTGGGTCACACCCGGCAATGCTCAGGGGTTTCTCCTGGCTCTGCACTCAGGAATTACTCCTGGCGGTGCTCGGGGACCCTATGGGATGCCGGGGATCGAACCTGGGTTGGCCGTGTGCAAGGCAAACGCCCCTCCCGCTGTGCTGTCGCTCCGGCCCCTATGCTGACCATCTCATGTCCCTCTGACATCTGCTGCTTCTCCTGAACCATCTTGCCTTTCTCTAGCCTGGGTTTCACCAAACCCCATCAGAGACCCAGAATGGCTTCTAATGGTCCCTAGAAAGTCCTCCCTCGGCTCCCTCTGCCCGGCCTCCTCACGCTGCTTCCTGTGGGAATGCCCTTCCATGCTTGGAAAACTCTTGGTCCGTTGTCACGTTCCGCCCCCGACTCACCTGGCCAATGGCTCCTGCGAACACCAGGGCCCAGTCGGGCAGCCAGGAGCAGCCGGGACAGACAAGTGCGTGGCGGCAAGGCCAAAGAAGGGCAGCGCGTAGAAGAGGAGCACCAGCATCTGGGGGCCAGGCACGGGCAGGGCAGGGTGCTGGGGAAGCCTGGCAGGGCCTGCAGCCCCTCACACAGACACTGAGCCCATCCTGTGCCCTGAAGGAGGCTGCCAGGCTGCCCAGTGATCACAGGGACCAGCTGCAGGACTGAAACCCACTAACCGAGACTTGGGTCCATGTCGGGGCAATGGGGCTCATGGTCGCCTGGGCTGGCGGGGGCATGGGGAGCCAGTGACACATCCGAAGACCCCAGAATGGTGGGGAGGGGCTGCAAGGGTATGAGACCCCCACTTCCATCTCAGGTACCTCATGCCCCCTGCCCTCCCCTGCCCCCAGCATTGCCAGAATCCTGCACTGCGGTGTTTGGGTAGTGTCCACTGAAAGGTCTGGGCATGTGGTTCATGAAGGATTGCTGGAAATCACTCACAAGGCCCCTTAGCGCTGCACAGAGGACTCAAAAGAGAGAGAACAGAGGCCAGACATTAAGATAACCTTGAGCTCCTGGATCCAGCCATACCCGAAGGCCATCTGCATGCTTTTTGCATAGGCCAGTATTATTCCATCCGTGTCCTGCCAGGTTAGTGTGTGGTCCTGGCACCTGCTTCAAAAGGTACCCAATGGGCCATCTTACCCCCCCACCCACCCTCTCACCTGCACCTTGGGGTATGCCACAGGGTCCCGCAGGTACGGCTCATACTGATAGAGGTAGATAAAGCAGGTGTCCGTGGGGCAGTCGAGCACCACCTGGGGCAACACACACTTTAGAAGCCCACCCTGTCCCAGCTGGCTGGCAAGGAGCTTTGGGCCAGGCTGGCTCAGACTTCTCTAGTCACAAGACATGAGCTGCCCTGCGGCCAGACTTGCTCCACAGACTAGCGAGAAGGATGGGAGGTGGGGAGCAGCGTGTGGGCAAGGCTGGGGTAGGGGGAGCCATGTCCGCACGGAGAACTCACCAGGCCCCGGAAGAGTGTGAAGAATCCCGCAATGCCCAGGTAAGCAATGAGGGGCCAGGTCAAGTGGGCGCCACAGCAGGCCTCTGTGTTCTTGCTGCACCTGCCGGGCAGAAAGGCCTGGGCATCCTGGGACACGGCAGGCAGATGGCCATGTCCTGGCCCTCCATCCCTGGCCCTGGGGTGGACTCCGTGAAACTTTTGTGGTCCTTGCAGTGGGCCGTACCCAAGCACCCGGTGGGGCCCCGCAGCCCTGGCTGGGCCTCAGAGCCTTTGCTTGAGGCACTATGTATTTTTTTTCTTGTTTTGGGGGCCACACCTGGTGATGCTCAGGGTTCCTCTGGGTTCTGAGCTCAGAAATCAGTCCCTGATGGGGTTCCGGAGGACATGCAGAATGCCAGTGATGGAACCTGGGCCAGCACCCACGGGTCAAGGCACTTACCACACTGGTGGGGCAGCAAGGGACTTCCGGGGCTGCTTGAAGATCCTCAGGCCGGCCCAACAGGGAAGCAGCAGACAGGGGATGGTCAGGAAGAAGGCGGGCCTGATCTCGGAGCTGTACTTGCCTGAGGGGGACCCCTCCACTCAGCAGGAAGCAGCCTTAACCATGCCCCACCCCCGTGGGCCGCCTCCACCTCCCTCTGGGTCCCAGGTGACACAGGGTCCACCCACAAGCCACCCCACGGGTCACCTTGTTGGAACCCTCTCTCGGGGTCCCTGGGACTTGCCCAAACCCTCTATTCTGCCCGGGGCGGTGGGCCAGGTGTGTGTGTGTGGGGGGGCAAGCCCAGTCCTTACCCAGGAGGTTTCCGGGATGAACACCAGGGTGCTCATGGCAAATGACCCGAGCCAGTAGAGTCCAAGGTTCCGTACGTTCTCCTGTGCCAGTGACCACGGTGTAACCAGGAGACACTCAGCCCCGGTGCCCGCCCAGGCCATCCTGGGCTCCCCGCTCCGTCTCAAGACTCCGCAGGGAGTTGGCTGAGAGAAGGCCGGTCAGCAGCGGGGGGGAAACCCTAAACTCAGTGGTCAGCCCCCAAGCCCTCTGCACGGTGCGGCGAGAGTCCCTTTGGACCCCTCCAGACACCGTGGCCAGGGGATCCTGGGAGCCAGGCTGTGCCCGGGCGAAGCCTCTCGCGCACCTCTCTGCGGATGGCGCCGGTCATAGCCAGGTAGAGCAGGAGGTGAACCGTGCCGTCCCAGTAGCAGATGGAGATGCCGTGCGAGGGTGCGCGAGGTACGGGTCGCCCTGCCGAGGTGGGCGCGGGCTCAGACGGGCAGCAGGGCTGGGCCCGCCCAGGCCGCTCTCCACCTACCTCCTTGGTGTAGAAGTCCATAAAGCTCCCCATGTAGCCATCTTCCCGGAGGGCAATGAGGAGGTCCACCGCAGATGTGAAGGCGAAGGCTGCAAACACTGCGCGAAGAAGGCGCACGCGGTGGGCGTGGCCGCACGGGAGCGGCCTCTACCGTGGGGTCGGCCAAATAGGCGACTCTCGTGTGCCTCTTCAAGAGGGTGATTACAGGGCTGCAGCGTCTCATGTGGGCGTGACTGTGTGGCCGTAGGTTATCGTGTGGGTGTGACTACGGGTGTGGCCTCTCGTGTGGGCACGGCTGCGGGAGCCTCGCTCCGTGTGGGCGTGGTCTTTCGCGTGGGTGTGGCTCTTGCTCGTGTGGGCGTGGTGAAGGGTTGGAGCCCGAGGCCAGAGCTGTGACTGCTCTGGAGGGGGCGTGAGCGGGCACAGCTGTGTTAGTGGGGTGAGTGGCGGGCGAGGCCTTGCGGGAGGGGGTGCTGGGGATGTGTGAACTGGATGGACGTGTGGACAGGATAGTATCCCTAGCCTGATTAAAGTGGGCCAGGGAGGGGCTGGAGCGACAGCACAGCGGGGAGGGCGTTTGCCTTGCATGCAGCCCACCGGGTTCGATCCCGGCATCCCATAGGGTCCCCGAGAACTGCCAGGAGTAATTCCTGAGCAAAGAGCCAGGAGTAACACCCTGAGCATTTCTGGAGTGTGACCCCCAAAAAAAAAAGTGGGCCAGGGAGATAAAGGTGTGGCTAGAGCTGGTCTGGTTTTGGGTGTAGGTGGGATCTGGCCTCCTCAGGAGCCTCAATTTCAGGCCAAGACTCAAGCCTCCTGCTCCGTTCCCCAGCCCACAGCTTAGTCAGGCAGAGGCACAATCTCTGCCTGTGGGGTCCCCAGGCTGGTAGGGGAGGCACCGTTCCCACCCGCAGTGGTCTTGCAGTGATACGGGCACACCCTCGCAGGGGGTGGGGAGGCTCCCAGTGTGATGGAGGAAAGACTTGGTCTCTGCTCCCCGGAGCCCCAGATCTCCTGAGGAAGAGGCCTTTGAGCTCCCCAATTTTTCAACGGACCCCAGTCTGATGGAGGAGGCCCATTCTCTCCACGGGGCTTACCAGCATAGAGCGGGTCATAGAAGTAGGTGTCGCCCCGGGACAGACTGTAGACAGCCACGAAGAACAGACCCAGGACCAGGAAGCTCATCAGCGCCACCCCCAGGGGGCTGTGGGCAGAGACCCAGTGAGGGAGGAGCGGCTGGTGCTGAGGTCCACGCCAGCGGGTGAGGGCAAAGGAGACGTTCCAGGGACGTTGCCTGGGTCTGCCTGTTCCGTCACCAGCCTTGCCGGGCTGCTCCCCCCTTCCTGGAACACCCAGAACCTCTTTCCCACTTGGCAGACACCTACTCATCCCTCAAGATCCAGTACATTGCCTCCCCCTCCAGAAAGCCCTCCATCCTGCCGCAGAGGATCTCTGGGCCAAGCACTAAGGGGGCTGCGGCACCTTCTCACACTTGCCAATATGTGCTGCGCTGTAGGTCAACCACGGGGACCGTTCTAGGCTGGACCCGCTGTCCAGCTGTGCAGAGGGCACACACCCCACAGCTCCCGAAAGCCCAACTCCTCAGCTCCTCCCAGCTAAAAGTTCAAACGCTTCCCTCAAGCCGAACTCCCTGCCCTGATGGAACCCATCCGGTCGAAAAGGCGGGGCAGAGAGTAAAGGAACAGCCTCCATCACCCCAAACTTGGCAAATGCAAGCCTTGAGAGGGGCACAAGCCCCCGCGTTGGCACTGCCACCTGCCCCTGCACCCACTCACAAGCCCCTCTGGTCAAGGACACCGCCCCGATGCCACCCTCCCTCCCAGGACAGCGCCGTGTCGCGACACCCGTACCAGTTGCTGGCCACTGCTGTTGCCCCTGACAACTGGGACACCTAGGCTGTCCTTCCGGCACCCTGTGCTCAGGGATGGGGCTGCCCCTGTGTCACTCGTGACGTACAGCTGGACTAGGGGCCCCTCACAAGGAGCTGAGGCAGGGAGGGGAGTGCCACCCCTTTGACCCTGGGCACACCCTGGGGAAAAGCCAGACCCACCCCTCCTAGCGGGGTTTTCCTTCTCCAGCAGCAGCTCCTAGGCCCGCCCCAAGCCCCCAGGCAGATCCCTACTCGAGCTGCGGGTGGGGCTGGGACCCCGGGTCAGCCCCTAGCCCTGGCCCTCCCCCCCGCCACGCACTGCGGGAGCTCGGCCACCAGGCTGAGTGCGAAGGACACGGGCAGCGCGCCGAACGACAGGGCGGCGATCTTGCCGGCCAACGGCGGGATGTCCATCGCGGTGGCGCCCGGACTGGCTCCCTCGAGCCTCCAAGCTAGTTCCTAGGCCCCGGGGCGTCTGGGCAGCGAGAGTGGGGGCGCCCCGGCGGCCCGCCCCGCCCGGCGCAAAGGTCGCCCGCGGTGTCCGTCCGCCCTACCCCGCATGCTCTTTGGGCGCTCCGAGAGGCTCCGCCCCTCGCTGGTACAGCCTCAGTTTCCCTCGCGGTCCGAGAACAGCACCTGGCTCGGCTGCCTTGGCTCCCGAGACCCCAGCGCTGCCCAGGGGGTGCGGGGACAGGACTTACAGCCAGGGTGGGGCGTGGGGTCCGCACGAGTCCAGGTGTGCAGCTTGGGCGAGGGTGAGGAGTAGCCCGAGCTGGGGTGGGCGCCCTTGGGACTCCGGATTGCTCCTTCCTGCGGAGTGGGCTGGGAGTGGAAGGCTCCGAGGCGCGGGGGTGGGGTTAGCGGCTGCCTTTGAGACCCCATCAACCAGAACGTTTTTCCTCTGGAGCAATTTTAGTTTTTGGGGGGTGGGACGGGACACACCCTCGAGATGCTGTGAGATGCTCTGGACTTCACATGGTCAGGCATCAGGCCGCAGTTGGCCTCGTACAAGGTAAACACATCAACCTCCAAAGGCCCTCCAGACCCTGCTCTGGGGGCGCAAGCCACGCAGTGAGAGAACGCTTCCTGTCCTGGGGAGCAACCGTGTGCGTGTCAGGTCCCTGCTGGGCAGTGGCTGGCTTCCCTGAGGGTGTCCAGCATGGTGGGGCGCAGTTCTGGTTCTAGGCTAAGGCTCTGCCTCCAGTGTCCACAGCACCCCCCATTTTCTGCCGAGATGGGCAATTCCCCTGCTGCATGACACCACCACCAGGCAGCCTTCCTGGGGCTCTCTGCAGCCGGGAGCAGCGGCCCCTGCACTGAACAGCACTTGGGGGTACTGACCCCCTGCTCAGGGAAAGTCCTCAGACCCCGTAGCCTCCAAACCAGGGTCATAAGGATTCCAGGTGACTTTTATTTATTTTGCTTTTTGGGTCACACCCGGCAATACTCAAGGTTACTCCTGGCTCCACACTCAGGAATTACTCTGGTGATGATTGGACCACATGGGATACCGGGGTCAAACCCGGGTGGGCTGTGTGCAAGGCAAGCGCCCGCCCGCTGTGCTAGACCCGGCCCCACTCCAGGTGACCTCGACCCCAAAACTGGATCCTTGGGGCCCAGAGTAAAACCCCAAAGGCTGGGGTGGCCTGTTGGACCCCAGCACCCATGTCTGTGCCAGCCATGGAAGAGGGTGGAAGCTGGGCACTGGCCTGGGCTCTACCCAGTGCCTCTGGCATGCCCAGCACACTGGGGGACAGACGTCGACATGTCCACTGAGCCAGGACCCCCGGCAGTGGCCTGGGCGCCACAGGAGGCAGGGGTCTGAATGGGGACCTGTACCCAGCCCCCGTCTTGTGAGCATGCTGTAGACAGTCGCAGCACCCAGCATGGAGGAATCCAAGACAGGGGTGTCCTACCCAGAGACAACCCCCTAGGGTCTCCCCAAGTCGCAGCCAGGTCTGGGCTGTTCTCCAGGGCAGACACTTTACCCCATATTCCAGGTCATCCCCCTCCAGGGCCCTGGGCCAGGGCAGCTCGTGCAGAGATGCGGGGGTATCTCAAGACGCTCCCCTGCCTGTGTGGGGCCGTCACTGTGCCGCAGGGCACCCCAAGAACGATGGGAGGGGTACGTGGCAGCGCAGGTGTGTTGGGACTTTAATACACGGCAGGACATGGCAAAGCGGCGACTTGGACGGTAAAGTGGCCAGAACGTTTAAGTCCAGGGGTGTAGTCTTGGTCTTGGGAAGCCTGGCTGTCCGTCTGTCTGTCCTCCTCGCAGCCGCTCAGTAATAAGGTCGCCTGGGGTTGTTCTGGGAGGACCAAGGCACAAAGATGTCTTAAAGGCCAGACAGGGCTCACAGAGGGGTGGGGTGTTGAGGGACTGATAGCGGGGTGGGGCGCGGGGCAGGGCAGGCTCACCAGGGGTTGGGCCGAAGCGGTAGGCCAGCATCATCCGGCTTCGGAAGGCTTCAGTCTCGTCGTCCTCTTTGGACAGCTCTGCGGGCGGTCAATGCCAAAGCCGGCACCGTCCACGGTGGTGGTGCCCCTGTGGGGGTAGGGTGCTGGGGTGAGGGGTGCACGGCAGGGAGTGCCCACCCTGCCCCGACGCCGCCCCATGAGCCGCACTCACTTGCTGACGGGGTTCGGATGCCCTGGCCCTCGAGCCCAGCCCCTCGCCCTCCTTCCAGCCCATCTTCATGAGCATCTGGTAGCCGATGTTCTCCCACCGTCAGCTTGAACTCCTTGTACTCCGAGTAGTCAGGCTCGCGGCCTTCCTGCAGGTGGGCACGGAGCCCAGCGTGAGCCTGGGCGCAGGCACCCCCCTCACCCCCAGGGCCAGCAGAGTGATGCGAGGCAGGCGGCAGCTGGAGGCGCGTCTGTGGACAGCCCGCTCCTGCCTGGGGCCCCGGAAGTACAAGCATGCGGAGCTGCTCGGGGCTGGCTCCCTCATTCACCTTCAGAGCTTTGAAGGTCTCCATGAACTTCTCCAGCTCGTCAGGCGGCAGGAAGTCCCCGATGAAGTGCTTGCCCCGGCCCATCTTGGTCAGCTGCTCGGCCCACTCCCGCGTCTTGTCCATCTCCATGCGCCGCAGCTGGTGCTCCCAGGTGCCCAGCTCGCTGTCCACCTCCTCGCCGCTGTCGTAGCCGTGCTGGTGCTGCGAAGCGCCTTTTCCCCACAGCAGCTGCATGTCCTGCACGGCGCGCTTGTGCTGCATGATCATGTCGTACATCTGCTGCATCTGGGGCAGAGGCGGCGGGCGCGGGACCATGTGGGCACCCGGCGCCAGCCCACCTCGCCTCACCTCCTGCTGCCCGCCTCACCTCCTGCTGCTCCTTCAGCTGCTTCTTCTGGGCATCTGATAGTTCCGTGACACCAACCAGCCCCACTGGCTTCCCCTTCTCATAGCCCAGCCCCTTGAGGTCCTGAACTGGAGAAAAACTGGGTGTCAGCACTCTCGGCCTGGCCTACTGCGGCAGGGCGGGTCTGTAGGCCTGACCTCGTCCCCAGAGTTGATGGCCACACTGCCACTTGGGACGTGGGGCTCAAACGCTCACCCAAGTGTGACTCTGAGACCTAGCAACACTGACAGAGTAGGGATGGTGTGGACATGCATGCGGTGAGGGTCGTCTCTGTGTGTGTGTGTGTGTGTGTGTGGTGTGTGAGCTGTGTGTGTAGGGGAGGATGAGGGCTGTGGATGTGAGGGCTATGTGTATGTGGGGGGGGTGAGGGCTGTCTGTGTGCACGCGTTGTGAGGACAGTGTGTGGGCTAGCGTGTGCATGGGGGGGGGTGAGGGCTGTCTGTGTGCACGCGGTGTGAGGACAGTGTGTGGGCTAGTGTGCGTGGGGGGTGAGGGCTGTCTGTGTGCACGCGGTGTGAGGACAGTGTGTGGGCTAGTGTGCGTGGGGGGGTGAGGGGCTGTCTGTGTGCCGCGGTTGAGGACAGTGTGTGGGCTAGTGTGCGTGGGGGTTGAGGGCTGTCTGTGTGCACGGTGTGAGGACAGTGTGTGGGCTAGTGTGCGTGGGGGTGAGGGCTGTCTGTGTGCACGCAGTGTGAGGACAGTGTGTGGGCTAGCGTGTGCGTGGGGGTGAGGGCTGTCTGTGTGCACGTGGTGTGAGGACAGTGTGTGGGCTAGGTGTGGGGGGTGAGGGCTGTCTGTGTGCACGCGTGTGAGGACAGTGTGTGGGCTAGTGTGTGCGTGGGGGTGAGGGCTGTCTGTGTGCACGGTGTGAGGACAGTGTGTGGGCTAGTGTGCGTGGGGGGGGGTGAGGGCTGTCTGTGTACAGCGGTGTGAGGACAGTGTGTGGGCTAGCGTGTGCGTGGGGGTGAGGGCTGTCTGTGTGCAGCGGTGTGAGGACAGTGTGTGGGCTAGTGTGCGTGGGGGGGTGAGGGCTGTCTGTGTACGCGGTGTGAGGACAGTGTGTGGGCTAGTGTGCGTGGGGGGATGAGGGCTGTCTGTGTGCAGCGCGGTGTGAGGACAGTGTGTGGGCTAAGCGTGTGCGTGGGGGTGAGGGCTGTCTGTGTGCACGCGGTGTGAGGACAGTGTGTGGGCTAGTGTGCGTGGGGGTGAGGGCTGTCTGTGTGCACGGTGTGAGGACAGTGTGTGGGCTAGTATGCGTGGGGGTGAGGGCTGTCTGTGTGCACGCGGTGTGAGGACAGTGTGTGGGCTAGTGTGTGCGTGGGGGTTGAGGGCTGTCTGTGTGCAAGCGGTGTGAGGACCGAGTGTGTGCACGCTAGTATGTGTAGGGGGTGAGGGGCTGTGGAGATGAGGGCTGTGGGGGTGATGGCCGTCTGTGTGTGCATAGTGTGAGGACTGTGTGTGTGTGTGTGCATGCTAGTGTCTGTGTGGGGAGGGGGGGCTGTGCTAGTGTACATGCACGTCTGTTCCGGGCTCACCCTGGACACCAGCTGCTGTGCTGGCATCAAGCCCGGGCACAGACCCGACACGCGGGCAGGCATCTGCTAAGACAAGCCTGTGACTCGTAGCTCCTTCGGGAGGCGGCCGCTCAAAGCACTGACATTTAATTTGGCTCAGCGTGTGCAGACCGGGTCCCGGTCGTCTGGCGGCCAGGGCACACGGACAGCCGCCTCCCCGCCCCCGCAGTGGCTTCCTGGGAAACACCCAAGAGCTGCTCTCCCACCTCTGCTTCCCAGAACCAAACAGCTGCTCTCTGACGCCACGCCGCGCCCTGCGCTCCCTCCATCTGCAGGCGTGGGGCTGAGCAGCACCTGCCGCCTCTCCAGGTGCACTGTCCTTGCTCGTAGGGCTTGAACCCAGGCTCAGGGCCCGTGCCTGCCACTACAGGAAGAGCCAGGAACTGTATCAACGGATACATGGCAGCCCCCTCCCTATACAGCTGGTGGAGTCTCGCGCGCCCCAGGCCTGCAGTCACCTCGGCTGGGCACCACCTAGTGGCCCACGGAGGACTAGGACCTTCTAAGCCCAGTTGGCAGACCGAAGCCCGGAGGCTGACGGGAGCTGATAGGAGCTTGACGGGGTGATGTCAAGAGGCCACGAGGGTGGCCTGGGCAAAGACAAGTCCAGGCCAGCCCAGCCACGTGAGGGACCCACCTGACACCAGGCCGGCCCCGCCACGTGAGGGACCCACCTGACACCAGGCCGTCCTCACCACGTGAGGGGACCCACCTGAGAGGCGATGGCTCCGCCACGTGAGGGACCCACATGACACCAGGCCGGCCCCGCCACATGAGGGGACCCACCTGACACCAGGCCAGCCCCCGCCACGTGAGGGACCCACCGGACACCAGGCGGCCCCCGCCACATAAGGGACCCACCTGACACCAGGCCGGCCCCGCCACATAAGGGACCCACCTGACAGGCGATGGCCCCGCCACGTGAGGGACCCACCTGACAGAGGCGATGGCCCCGCCACGTGAGGGACCCACCTGACAGAGGCGATGGCCCCGCCACGTGAGGGACCCACCTGACAGAGGCGACGGCGCAGGCATCCACGTCCCTCTGCACCAGCTCGGCAGGCGGCAGCTCCACCTTGTCCTCCTCGGGCCCCCACCGGCTCTTCCGTTTCCTCTTGGCTGTGGCTGCAGCCACGGGCTGGGGAGGGGCGGCTGGGGCAGACGTGGGGGCAGGCGCGGGTGGCGGGGTAGGCAAAGGGCAGGCAGCTGTGGGGGCACTGACCCCGATGGGGTCTCTGCGGGCGACGTGCCCTTCAGACTGAGGTCGGGGGCGCGAGAATGCCAGCGGGGCAGGCCTTGGCTTTCCGGAACTCTTCCAGCTTCTGGCGGTAGAACTTGTAGGTTGGGCTGTTGGGTTTGTACAGAAAACTGCAGGGGAGAGGGAGGGTCACGCTGTCAGCTGGGATGAGCCCCCAAGCCCAGCAGCTCTGAAGCCCCGGCGGGCCCCTCACCTGAAGGCCTGATTCTCGCGGTTGCTGCGGAGGGCGACGGTTTCCACCTCGGGACCCCGTCCGCTATGAACCTGGCCAACTTTTCTGCAAGGTTCTTGGCCTCCCTCGTCCTCTGGGGGTGAAACTTTAAGCAGGCGGTCAGTACCGAGCTCAACTCACTCACCCACCAGCCTAAGACCGCTAAGAACCCCACAGGCAGGAGGAGGGGGCAATGCGGAGAGAGACAGGCAAAGGGGTGTCAGGACGGTTGCAAGGACCCAACGCCACACCCCCTGCCCGCCCAGGGCCCCCTCAGGGACACTGCAGTGGTCCTGCCCAGCTTCACAGGTGCTACTGCCCCACCCGGCCATGTCAGACTCTCCTACCAGCATGCTGCTCAGAGTGCTGAGACCCTGTGCCATCTGTCCCCCCACCTAGGAGATCCACTGCCGCGGCCGGGCCTGCCTGAGCACAGGTGGATGTCCTCGGTACAGCGGCACTTACAGTGAGGACAAAACAACAAGCGTGACCTCCCCGCCCCGGCCTCCCCTCATTGCAGTGGGGCAGCCCTGCCTGACCCCCAATACGCAGAGCTCTGCTGGCAACGCAGCGGCTCAGCGGGCCCCCCATATGCAGGATCGCACACAACTGATGCTGGGCACCCCCGCCCTGGGCTCCCTGACCCCCCCCCCACACCCCCCCACCTTTCTGGGAGGCCCCGCCTGTAGCTTCTGTGCCTCCTTCCTCAGCTCGGCGACCTTCTTCCTGTAGTAGAGGAATTCCCGGCTGTTCTCATTTTGTAAAAACCTGCAAAGGAGTTTTTCAGAACAGAGACCTGGTGAGCAACCACCTGGCAAGAAGGGAGCTGCTGGCCGGGGGTGTGGCTCTGTTGGGCCCCTGGCAAACTCGGGGTGTACCCACGGGGCCTGTGGCTGACCCCCTGGCGGGAGGGGATGTGGCGTGGCGGTGCCCCATGCGGGTGGGTACTCACGACAGAGCTGGGTCCGCCTTGTGGTTCTCCAGAGCTGATGCCGACTCGGGGCCTCCTTCCGCCACAAAGCGGGCCAGATTCTCTATTATTTTCCGAGTCTCGGCTTCCCTCTGGGGGTGAAACTTTAAGGGGGCATCAGTACTGGGGCTCACCGCCCACCCCCCGTCATCAGGCCCCTCTGCCTAGGCCCGCAAGACAGAGGGCGGGCACACCGCAGGGGGCGTGGAGGTGAGGCGCGGCACAGTCCTTGGAGGCGCACTGGCCGTCGAGCGGGAGGCCCCCTTTATCCTGGTGTTCAGTGAGAGCCCTCGGGCCCTCGCGCAGGCTTCCAAGACGACTGATTCTGTGCGGGGGGCTTAAACGCATGGCGGGCACGTTCAGTCCACTGTACCGAGGCCACCGTGGAGGCACGATCGTCCCCTCTGTGGCGCTGGAGCTGCTTCAGGCCCCTGCTGAGGCCCATGGGCAGGAACCCCAGGGTCTCGATGGCCTCCTTGCCTGGCCGCTCCAGGTCAGCTCATACATTTCCTGCCCAGCCCTAGAGCAGCCGTGTCTCCAAGAAGTGCTGGTTTCGGGGCTGACTCAGTTCCAGACTACCGGCGGGTGCTAGGGCAGCGCATGCCACGGGCTTAAGCTTTACTCGGGCCTGTGCCGTGAGGAGCTACAAAGACACACGTCGGCCACGGGTCAGCCGCTGCTCTTCTCGGGCGCACTGTGGCGCCTCTGGCTGCTCTCTGTGCCTGTTGGCTCGGGCAGGCACAGCCCTCTTGTGTGGGGGCTCTGGGGACACTGTGAGCCCATCCCAGAGTGCTGATTTCCCAGGCAGCAACACACCGAGCCTGTGCCTCTAGGATGCTCGGGGTGGCGGGAGATATAAGCAGGTCCAGGAAGGCCGTGGGACGGATGTGCCCAGTCCTGGCCTCGTCATCATGGACAGCAGGCTGGTACAAGCTTTTTTTTTCTTTTTTGGGTCAAACCCGGCAATGCTCAGGGGTTACTCTGGCGGTGCTCGGGGGACCATATAGGATGCCGGGGATCGAACCTGGGTGGGCGCGTGCAAGGCAAACACCCTACCCGCTGGACTATAGCTCCGGCCCCACAGTACAAGCTTTGATGGCCTGCATCACCCACCTGGCTCCGACCTGACCAGGGCTCTGGGCTTCTAAGCCACACTGACCAGAAAAAGGACCTGGGGCTCCTTGGGATGGCCATGTGGTCCCTTGGTTGGCCCCGGCTGTCAGGATGCTGGGACCATCAGGGCTGCTCAGGAGGCCAAGAGCCGGGGGTCCAGGGCCCTGCCACACCGGAATCAGTGACCCAAACACCGTCCAGTGACGAAGGGCATGGGCTCCGGGAGCACAGCATGTCCAGGCCTCAGCCAGGCTGGGACCCCCAAAGTATCTTCTCTCATGTGGACGAGGAGCCACTCAGCATCCCCCCAACACCAAGCTCTCCTGGGACGAGAGCAGAGAAGGGAACCTCCATCTCCCAACTTCTTTACCTTTGATCTCCAGCCACTGCTCATAGTCGTCCTCCTCATCCTCGTCGGGGACAGGAAAACACTGGGCCGCTGGGCCACGGGCAGCTGTTTGGCGTGCACATAGCTCCTTGCCTGACGGGAGGGCTGCCAAGCAGTGGGGG
>JAJIBD010016219.1:0-27581 GCA_021461705.1 Cryptotis parvus | reverse complement strand
TGTGATCCTGATCATTTTGTGATCAGTTGTGATCCTGGTCATTTTCCTAACCCTCCATTGGCCTGGTGACCCCCCAGGCGCTGTTGAACCTGGAGCATTGAACTGTATCAGCCTGGTTTGCAGAGCATCACCAGGACTGACCGTCTCCCTGGACCCCTGGGCAGTGCTGGAGCGACCCCCCTTTTCCTGCTCCAGCTCTAGTCATCCCCAATTAGTATCTTAGTATCACTGTCACTGTCACTGTCACTGTCTTCCCATATATCATCGATTACTTGAGCTGGCACCAATAACATCTCCATACGTCCTGTCACATGCGAGATAGCCCAAGGGCATCATCCCGCTCCAGGAACATAAGGAGCTTCAAAACCATTCCATCAGGTCATGGGAATGGTGTCTATAATTGTTACTGGTATTTGGCATGTCAAGTACGACACGGGTAGCTTGCCAGGCTCTGCCGTGTGGGTGGGATACTCTTGTAGTCACCTCAAAACTTGAGCAATTATTGATGAACCGCGCGGCTGCAGGAGTATCTTAGTATGGGAACTGAAATTGGATATCTTCAACCCAGTGTTTTTTGAATCTTGTTTTCTGATTTTCTCTTCCTCTGAAGAGCCTGTGAGTGGAGGACTCTATGGTATAGATGACACAGAGCTGATAGGCGCAGAGGACAAGCTGCCCTCTTGAAGACAGTCCCGAGATCTCTGCTCTTGACTGCCCTTCCCTCAATAATGCCGCTGCCTTCAGTCTCCTGGCGGATGACAGTCAGACAGCATCCTCTATCTTTGCCAGCCCCACCTCTCCACCCGTCCTTGGGGAGTCTGTGCTGCAAGGTGAGTGAGAAAGGTAGAAGGAAGTCCTTGGCCGGGGAAAAACGGACGAAACAGGACTCATCGTTAGGACTTTCGGGATGAGAGATCTATGGGAGCACCTTGCTTGGATAGTGTATGTGGGACTGAGGAAAACATGGACTGCTGCAGTCTGGCTCAAGCCCTGTCATCAGAACTGGTGAGACTTGGGAGTTTGCAAGAAATAAAAAGAGGCCAGAGGGCCAGAGAGATAGTCCAGCGGGTAGGGGCGTTTGCCTAGCAGCTGCCGGCCCATGCCGGCCCGGGTTCAATCCCGGCATCCCATATAGTCCCCTGAGCACTGCCAGGAGTAATTCCTGAGTGCAGAGCCAGGAGAAACCCCTGAGCATTGCTGGGTGTGACCCAAAAAAGAAAAAAAAGAGGCCAGAGACTTTCCTGGCCCCAGGTGTGAGATATTTCTTCACAGTGACAGCAGCAGCAGCTTTACCTTTAACCTTCATGAATGGTTGGGGGAGAACAGCCAGAGGCCACCTCTCCCACCCTTAGGAAAAAGCCCTTGTAGTAATCCTGTTTAGCTTAGTTCAGGTTTAATTGACTAGGTTCTCTTGTTTCATATGACAGTTTTTCCTTTCCTCAACCTTTCCCTTTCCTCATCCCTTTTCCTTTTCCCCAGATAACAGCTTTGACCTGAATAATGGTAGTGATGCGAACAGGAAATGGAGACTCAGACTTCAGACTTCCCACCGCCATTGACCCAGCCAGCCCCTGACCAGTCATCCACTATTCAGCTCCATCCAGCAACCTCACCAGCAGTCTCTCCAGCAGCTTCCCCACCAATCTCCCTTAGCAGTTTCTCCAGCAGCCTCCCAGGAAATATCTCCAGAAGTTTCCCCAGCAGCCTCCCCAGAAATATCCCCGTCCCTCTCCCCAGCAGCTTTCCCCAACGGTCTCACCAACTTCCTCAGCAGTGCTCCACCTATGTCCTCAGAGGGGTCTCCTTGACGGCCTCCCCAGTGACCTCCCCAGAGCATCCCCTGCACATTCCCCAGCAGCTGTCTTCTCAGCAGTCTCCCCAGCAAATAAGGATGTCAGCAACTTCTCTGAGACCACTGCTGACCTGGAGGAGATCACTAGAGGAACCACTCCTTCTGCAGGTGGTGAGTCTGGATTCTGTTCTACCCCAGCCACGTCCAAGGAAAGGTTTTCAAGTTGGTTTTTGTTTTCATTTTTAGGCCATACTTGGTAGTGCTCTGGGCCAGTTTCAGCAATGCTGGGATGATAGAGGTGGGGTGGGGGAACAGAGCCATTTGGTGTCAGGTATTAAACCTGAATCTCCTGAATATAGCACATGCAGTTCCAGCCCTTTGAGCCATCTCCGTAGCCCTAAGGGAAAGTTGTCTCTTGTGGCATTTAGCCCTTCTGACCTGTTGTTTTCACTATTTTGAATTCTTAACTTGGTGTCCCCATCTCCCCCAGGCGATGGCCTGAGAAGACGCATTGCCACTCCTGAAGAAGTTCGCTCTTCCCCTACAACATGGGTAAATGCTCTAGTTTGATCTATGCATTTACTGTGGCAAATTTACTGAGTGACTCTAGGAAGAGGGTAATGCCTCATGAACTAGCACTGTGCAAGACAAGAATGAATTAAATACAGTTAGAGTGTGCTATTTCCTTTGTGGGGAGGACCTTCGCGGTGTGCCAGGGATTGAAACTCTTTGTCCACTGTACTGTTGTTAGCTTCCTACAGTGATAATTTTTCTTGAATGAGATTCCTGGACTTTCCTTCTTCCTCTCTCTCGGGTTATCTCTCTCTCTCTCTCTCTCTCTCTCTCTCTCTCTCTCTCTCTCTCTCTCTCTCTCTCTCTCTCTTTTTTTTTTTGGGTGAGCACACCCAGCAGTGCTCAGGGGTTATTCCTGGCTCTGCACTCAGGAATTACTCCTTGCGGTGTTCAGGGGACCATATGGGATGCCAGGGATTGAACCCGGTGGGCAGTCTGCAAGGCAAACGCCCTACCCACTGGACTATCGCTCCAACCCTCCTTTCTCATCTTCTCTTTCCTCATCTTGTCTGCCGCCCAGTCACAGCTTTACTCAGCTACTTTCTTCAAACCCAGCTGGTGACTAGAATTTAATTTTTTTTGGGGGGAGGGTCCCCCCAGCAATGCTCAGGGGTTACTCCTGGCTCTGCACTCAGCAATTACTCCTGGCGGTGCTTGGGGATCGAACACCGGTCGGCCGTGTTCAAGGCAAATGCCCTACCTGCTGGACTATCACCCCGGCCCCATGGTGACTAGAATTTAGTTACCTAAACTTGTTCACATGTGATATGACATAAGATTAAAGAAAATCTCCTCTGAGGTTAGCTGTGAATGGAGGAATGATAGTTCCGACTCAGTGGAAGTCGTTTTTTGTGTCCCAATACCTGGCAGTGCTGTCCAGGGCAGGGTGTCCCACTGGCATAATGCTAGGGGTTGCTCTCATCAGAGTGAAGAATCAAACCTGCTTCCCACAAGCAGTTGCTCCAAGCCTTTTGAACCATTTCCCTGGCTTAGGATATTTTTTAATGCTTTTTGGAAAGGGAAAGGCAGGAGCTGTACATGATCAGAGCGAAACGGGCCAGTTTAGTGTTTTGTTTTTTTTTTTTTTTTTTGGGTCACACCCGGCGATGCCCAGGGGTTACTCTTGGCTCTGCACTCAGGAATTACTCCTGGCAGTGCTCAGGGGACCATACGGGGGGATGCTGGGGATCGGACCTGGGTCGGTCCTGTGCAAGGCAAACGCCTTAACCACTGGACTATTGCTCCGGCCCCAGTTTAGGTTTTTTTTTTTTTTTCTTTTTGGGTCACACCCGGCAATGCTCAGGGGTTTCTCCTGGTTCTGCACTCAGGAATTACTCCTGGCGGTGCTCAGGGGACCATATGGGATGCCGTGGATCGGAACCCGGCCGCGTGCAAGGCAACGCCCCTACCCGCTGGACTATCGCTCCAGCCCCCAGTTTTGTGTTTTATAGGAAAAATCTACCTTCCTTGTCTTCCCCTTTCCCATAGACCACTTGCGGTTTCCAAGGCTGAGTTTTAGTTAGGGACTGGAACCATAGCACAGTGGGTAAGGCGTTGCTTTGCATGTGACTGTCCTGGGTTCAATCCCGGGCATCCCTTATGCTCTCCAATCTAGCATCTAGGCTGGGGTCTCTGCAATCTAGGCACCTTAAATCCCCTGCCAAGAATCAGGGTTCAGAGCAGCCCCAAGCCCAGCCTGAGTATGGAGCCAGGGGTAACTCCTGAACATCAGCTGGGTATGACCCAAAAAGCAAAATCAAAAAATTAGGTTTAGAGTAATCTGTTGTTGAGAACACAGAATTCTCGTACCCGTGGCCTACCAATCATGGAGTCTCTCCTTACTCCCTGTTTTTTCTGATTTTTATTATTTTGGGTTTTCATCCTTTATTACTCAAAAAAACAGTGATTGGCCTGAATGGCCTCAGGGAGGAGCTTGTGGAACTAAGGCCAGCCTTTGGTTTAGTTTGGTTGGACTTGGGTTGGGGCCCCACCCAGCTGTGCTCAGAGTTTCTTTTGGCTCTGTGGTCAGGCTGGGTATGGACAGGGGATAATGGGAGGCTATATGGGGTGCCGGGATTAAACCTGGACTGACTGTGTGCAAGACTAGCCCCCACCTGCTATACTGTCTTTAAGGTCTCCTGATACCTGCCTTTTGGTCAAGGTGGTAATTCATGCTACATCTATATTTAGGGCAAGTACTGTGAGACAGTGTGGGAGGATCATCTGCCTAGTGCGCTTGGTTCCTGGGTGGCTTGACAGTGGGTAGGGGTGTGACCTGGAGGCAGGGCTCGTGTGCTTTTCTGGCAGGTGGCGGAGAGAGGTGCGCATCAAGAAAGGCAGCCACCGCTGGCAGGGGGAAACCTGGTATTATGGTCCCTGTGGGAAAAGGATGAAACAGTTCCCGGAAGTGATCAAGGTAATATTGATTTAATGGGATTTTTAGGGGACACAGCTTTCTTGGAGGCCAGTGTTCAGTTATGTGGTCTGAGGCCTATTTTGCGGTTCTGGCCAAAGGCCTGGTAGGATTTTTTTTTTTTTTTTTTTGCCTTTTTTGGGTCACACCTGGCAATGCTCAGGGGTTTCTCCTGGCTCTGCACTCAGGAATCACTCCTGGCGGTGCTCGGGGACTATATGGGATGCCGGGGATCGAACCCGGGCCGGCACAGGCCGGCTGAGTGCAAGGCAGACGCCCTACCCGCTGGGCTATCAGCGGTTTTCCTTTTCTTAATGTCATTTTACCTCCTCCTTTTAGTACCTGAGCCGCGGCGTGGTACAGAATGTCCGCCGTGAGCATTTCAGCTTTAGTCCGCGTATGCCTGTTGGGGACTTCTTTGAAGAGAGAGACACCCCAGAGGTACAGAGCCAGTGGTTCAATATGCTTTAGTGCTTGAGATAGGGTTGGTGTATTGGTTACAGCTTCCTTCTTAGGAATTTGAAGATTCTGGTGCATTGAATTCTCTGAGATTTGGTAACAATGTCTGCCTTATTACCTTAGGGCTTGCAGTGGGTACAGCTCTCAGCAGAGGAAATCCCATCCAGGATTCAGGCAATTACAGGAAAAGCGGGGCCGACCTCGAAATACTGAGAAGGCCAAGACCAAGGGAAGTCCCCAAGGTGAAACGGGGCGAGGTCGGCCACCCAAGGTCAAAATCACTGATCTGTTGACTAAGACAGATACCCGCCTCCTAAAGAAACTGGATGCCCAAGGTACAGTGATGTTTCTTATATTGTAATTTTGCTTGTTAAGTGAGGTATCTGAAGTACTGATGAATTTGCTAATGCCTGGGTTTCCCAGGAGTGTGAGTGACTGTATCCAGACAGAATGAATCTAGATCTCCTTCCCCTCCCTGGAAAAGCGGCAACAGAATTCCGTCATTTCTTTGGTACTTCATGTAAGGAATGTGCTGCCACTGGCGGGTTGCTTGGGGCTTTTCCTAGTGGAGCTGGGGTTACCTTGCAGTATAGGGATCAAACTTGAGAATCCTGCATGCAAAATGTGTGATAGTCCTTTTGAGTTATCTCTCAGCCCCTCTGTGGTATTGCTTTTTCAGGAGGTATGTTGGGACTATGTGCAAATGGTTGAAGTGGCAATAAAGGCAAGCCCTTGACCCCTGTAGTGCCTCTTTGGTTCCATTGTGGTGTTCCTTAACAGCCAGTATAGTCAGTCCTTGGATTGCTCTCATTAGTGGAACCTTGGGCTGTCCCCAGTTATATTTACATATGTCTCCAGAGTGCTTTCAGATCTTTTCTTCCCTATCTTTTAGCTCCTTACTGGTTTTGGTTGTCCAGTTACTGCTCATTACCACCATCCCTGAAGGTTCAGAATTCACAGCTAGGGGCCAGAGAGATAGTACAGTGGGTAAGGTGCTTGCCTTGCATGCATTTGACCTGCATTCGTTCCTGGCAGTCCATATGGTCTCATGGAAGCCCACTAGGAGTGATTACCAAAGTGCAGAATCAGGACTAAGCCCTGAGCACAGCTGGTTGTGGGCCAATAACAAAATAAAACAATTCCCATCTTGGGGCCAAAGAGGAATTACCTCCCTCTAGTTTTCAGTAAGTTTATCATTTATCCTGATACAGGTTTGAATAACTTAGGAGTCTTCTGACTCCTAATTGGATTGGATTTTTGCCATGTTCTGATAAAGATTTGGGCAAGTCACTTAGATTTCTTATTTTCAAGTTCCACGATTTACAGTCCTGTTCATGATAGGGCTTTAAAAGAGGTTGCATCCCACATCCCCCACCAGAATATCTGCTCTCCTCCATCATCATCTGAGTTCCCTCCCAGCCAGCCAGTTCCCTACTGCCATGGTGGTTTTGGTTTTTGGGCCACACCCAGTGTGCTTAGGGCTTTCTCCTGACTCTGTACTCAGACCACCGGGGCATGGGAGTTGAGCCTGTCAGCTGTGTGGAATACAAGTACCTAACCCATTGTGCTGTTTCTTCAGCCCAACTCCTTAGTTCTTAACAGAAAACAATAGTAGTTCATCTGCAGTTGAAATGTTACAATTAAAAGGGTTTCCATTTAGGGTAGGCGTTTGCCTTGCCGCTGCCGGCTATCCTGGGTTCCATCCCGGCATCCCATATGGTCCCCAGCACTTCCAGGAGTAATTCCTGAGTGCAGAGGCAGGAGAATCCCCTGAGCATCGCCGGGTGTGACCCAAAAAAGCAAATAAAATAAAATAAAATGAAGGGTTGCCATTCTTTTTTTTTTTTTTTTTTTTTTGCCTTTTTGGGTCACACCGCAATGCTCGGGCTACTCCTGGCTCTGCACTCAGGAATTACTCCTGGCGGTGCTCAGGGGACCATATGGGATGCCGGGGATTGAACCCAGGCCAGCAGAGGCCGGCTGCGTGCAAGGCAAACGCCCTACCCGCTGGGCTATCGCTCCGGCCCCCAGGGTTGCCATTCTGATACGAGACTGGTGTATTTCTATGGAGCATAGAATACTGTCATTTCAGAAACTTTAGCTCTAAAGCACTATTATTTGCATAGTCATACCTCAGTATTCAGTCTTCCCTAAAGGGACATTTATTTATTTATTTATTTATTTTCATTTTTGGGTCACTGTCGGGGATGCCAGTGGGGTCCCCAACAGTGCCGGGAAGCGAGTTCCCTTCTACCTCCGAAGCTGGCGGGAATGGATGAAGACTCAGGAATCCGATGCAGTTTTAAAGGCTTTACTTATCACAGGTTCAGGCATACAAATCAACAATAGGAAACACCCGGTGCTTAGGATTCCCGGCTAGAACCCCTGCCCCGTGTAGGCCAAGATGGCGGCCACCACGTGTAAAGGCCCTGTAAAGAGGAGACAAAGACAAGACTCCCAAGAAGGGTGTGAGTTCACAAAGAGAGCCCAAAGAGAGAGAGAGAGAGGGAAGCAGGCTAGTTTTATACCCCTGCAACTCAGACCTCCCTCCCACTATTATGGGAAGCAGGGAGGGTCAAATGCCCTCAGGTAATTTCTCCCAGCGCCTCACCTAGGCCCTTTTATATGCTAATGTCTTGAGCCAAGATCTGCCTGGAAAAGCCTTTATAGGGTAGAGAAGGGGGTTTCTGAGATGGCATGTCTCTGTACCAAAGACTAATACTAATGCCAGTTAAATATTTCTCCAAGCCTTCACAAGTCTTGTCTACTTCATGGTAGTTTCGTATTTTAGTTGCCTTTGAGTTATCAGGGAGCTGTGCTTACTTGCTTGGAGGCAAACAGCATTTCTCTCTGGTCTAATTACTTAGAGATCCAGCGTGGCCAGGCAAATATGCTGGTAAGATCTAGCTAGTCCCACTATGATTGTGGTAGCATGAGAGAATATTTATACCAGCTAGTACAGATAAACTGTCACATTTAGACTACCCCCTTATCTCCGAAGTGATTTGCAGGAGGCAATCCAGAGCAGATGCAGAGGCTCTTCTAGGAGTCCTGCAACAGGTCACATCTGGCGACGGTCAGGAGTTTCTCCTGGTGGTGCTGGGGGGACCATATGGGATGCCGGGGATCGAACCTGGGTTGGCTGTGTGCAAGGCAAACGCCCTACCCGCTGTGCTATCGCTCCGGTAAAGGGACACATTTCAGTTTGGTGCTATACTGTGCTCAAGCTTATGCCTGACTCTGTGCTCAGAGATCTTCCTGGTGGTGTTCAGGAGATGATATGGGGTGCTCGGGATTGAATCCATTCATCCATGTGCAAAACAAACAACTTCCTTGCTGTTTCTCCAGGCCTGAATTTCCATTCATTCATTCATTCATTCATTCATTCATCCATCCATCTATTTCTATCTATCTATCTATCTATCTATCTATATTTATTTATTAAGGTTTTTGGGCCATATTCTGTGTTCCTCAGGGCTTACTCCTGGCTCTGTTCAGGAGACCATACTGGGTGCCAGGGATTGAACTTGAGCCGGTTGCTTGCAAGGCAAATGCCCTATTTGCTGTACTACACACTGGCCCCTGAGTTTCAGTCTTTTTAGTGGTGGTGCAAGACTTGGTTGCCAAGCATCAGTTTCATCTATGTCACTCCAGGGGGTGCTGCCCTTGTCAGGTAGCCAGGATAGGATAGGGTCAGGGAGCAAGACAACACTGTCATTTCAACCTAGTGAAGTCCAGTCTTTTCCTGGATAGGGCCTGCTGTTTGCATTTTTTTTTTTGTACCATCTATAGGGAGATGCTTTTCACATTTCACAACCTCCAACACGACTTTTGGGAGGTAGTGGGTTTTGGGTCACACCCAACAGTGTTTGGGGCTTACTTCTGGCTCTGCACTCGGAGATCACTCCCGGTGGGCTCAGGGGTGCCGGGGATTGAACCCAAGCAGGCCACATGTGGCAAGTGTCCTATGTGATGTGCTATCGCTTGGGCTTCCAGCAACACACGACATTTTTTGTTGTTTGTTTTGGGGCCACACACAAAGTCTCAGGGACTGTTCCTGGCTCAGTGCTTAAAGTAGCGCCCTGGTGGTGCTTGGGGGACCATGTGTGGATACTGGGATCAGATTGAAATCAACAGCATCCCGAGGCAGGCAAGTTAATCTAGCCCCTTCACTTCCCCCAGTCACCACCCCCCCCCCAAAAAATACCCCAACATTTTATTATGTATACTTAAATTTTTTGTCTGGGACCAGAGAGATAGTACAGCCCCCCCCCCTTCCCCCTTTGGGAGGTGTCCGGGTTCTCTAAGAAAGCTGCCTGGAAAGCAGCTTTGTGGCAGGCATCTGCATGCGGGCTTGATCTGCTGCACTTTTTCTTTCTGTTCTCACAGAAACACTGAATGACGAGGACAAAGTAAAGATCACTAAAATCAAGAAGAAGATCAAGCAGAAGGTGCAGCGGGGAGAATGTCAGACTGCTGTCCAAGGGCAGGTGAGGGACATCAAGTGACAGCGTGGGTTACCTTTTCCTCAATCTACTTCATCGTGTTTTGTCCTCTTAAATCTGCTATTGCCTTTGTGGCAGCCCACCTGGACTTACTGGGGACTTGATTTAGAGAACTGGGCTTTAAAAATAATGTGGGCATCTCCAGGGTGAGAGAATGGATCCATTGCCAACCCCTCATTCCATCTCTCACCTTCCCTCCCCAGCACCCTTGTCTGTTTTTAATCCTAGCCCAAGCAGAGATGCTTTCAGAGTTTGAGGAGAAATGACTTCCCTTATGGTTTACAGGCCAGAAACAAGCGGAAACAAGAGAACAAGAACTTAAAGCAGAAAGAAGCTAAGAAGAAATCCAAGGTAGGTGCATATACACACAAGAATAACTTTGAAGTCACCAAAACAGATTTTGCAAGACATGGGTGTTGGTTTGTTTCATAAATAGGGGCTTGTTGCTTTCTGGGCTGAGATGGGGGAAGATGGGACCCAGGGAAGGTAGCGAATAAAATCTTTTTTTTTTTTTTTTTTTTTTTTTGCTTTTTTGGGTCACACCCGGCGATGCTCAGGGGGCTACTCCTGGCTCTGCACTCAGGAATTACTCCTGGCGTTGCTCAGGGGACCATATGGGATGCCGGGATCGAACCTGGGCTGGCATGGGCCAGCCACGTGCAAGGCAAACGCCCTACCCGCTGGGCTATCGCTCCAGCCCGCGAATAAAATCTTTATGGCACTCTTGTTTTCTCTCTCCCTTGGGTGGTGTAGGCTGAGAAGGAGAAGGTAAAAACAAAACAAGAAAAACTGAAGGAAAAAGTTAAGAAGGAGAAGAAAGAGAAGGTGAAAATGAAGGAAAAGGAGGAGACAGCCCAAGCCAAGGCTGTCTGTAAAGCAGATAAGACCCTGGCCGCCCAGAGGCGCTCGGAGGAGCGGCAGAGGCAGCAGATGATCCTAGAGGAGATGAAGAAGCCCACAGAGGACATGTGTCTCACTGACCACCAGGTAGGTAGTGAGGGGAGGGCTTCTCCGAGCGATTGTTGCCTCTGGCGTGCCCTCTGTCATTCCCCACCCCTCGAGCCCCTGCCCCTAATGGTTTTTTATTCTTCCAGCCCCTGCCTGAGTTCTCACACATCCCTGGTCTGATCCTGTCCAGTGGGACCTTCTCAGACTGCTTGACCATTGTAGAGTTCCTGCACAGCTTCGGCAAGGTGCTGGGCTTCGACCCGGCCAAAGATGTGCCCAGCCTGGGGGTCCTCCAGGAGGGACTCCTGTGTCAAGGTGACAGCTTGGGAGAGGTGCAAGACCTGCTCGTGCGGCTCCTGAAGGCTGCACTCTATAACCCTGGCTTGCCCTCCTACTGTCAGGTGAGCTGCTTCCCTAGGCAGGTGGGGCTCAGTCAGACACAGGCCCTCCCTAAGGCCACCGGACAGTATCGTGCTCCTCCTTTCTTCCTTGTTTGTTTTTCCCTGGCCTTTCTGCTGTTGTTCATACCCCGCTCCCTTTTTATTTTCTCCTTTCCACTGTCCGGTCCTAGCATTTTTAATAGTTTTCTGAGTTTGTGCGTGGGGACTGTTCTAGTAGCACTGGGGATTGAAACCTGGGCCTCCTTCTTTAGAGCAAGTGCTCAGCTTACTGAGCTCTTCCTGCCCCAGCGACCTTATTCTTTCTTACCATAGTTTAAAAGGGGCTGGGGGGGGTGGAGTTCTTAATTTTTCTCCCCACGGTTTTATTATATTTTCTATTCTCGTTTACCCAACTTGTGTTCACTTTCTCTTTGAACATCTATTATATAGTCCTTAAAGATCTTGGGGGAGAAGATCTCAGAGATCCCACTGACAAGAGACAATGTGTCCGAGATCCTGCGCTGCTTCCTCATGGCATATGGAGTGGAGCCGGCCCTCTGTGACAGCCTGCGCACTCAGCCCTTCCAGGCCCAGCCGCCACAGCAGAAGGCGGCAGTCTTGGCCTTCCTTGTGCATGAGCTTAACGGCTCCAGCCTCATCATCAAGTGAGGGGCTAGGGTGATGGTGGTGGTTTTCTGCCTTGCTCAGAATGGATGTGGGGAGGGCTTAGCTATCTCAAACTCCTGGGAACTGTGTCTGCTGCCTGCTCTGGAGATGCACCAGTGACTGAGAATTGAATTTCACTGCCTACACGGGAAGAATTTAAGCCTTCTTCTGTTCATATAATCTAGGCTCTAGGCTGAAGTTCCCCATTCAGCCGCAGCCATTTTCCCTCACGCCTCTTTTTTTTTAAAATATGTGTTGCTATTTCAGTATCAAAAATGCCATTCTCTGTCCCCCTACAGTGAGATTGACAAGACTCTGGAGAGTATGTCCAGCTACAGGAAAAACAAGTGGATTGTTGAAGGCCGTCTCCGGAGGTAGGGTCTCCAGGACAGAGGGTAGGGCCTGAGAGAGAGGGGGCAGAGGAGGAAATATTGCCTGAAACTCAAGCCCTTAACCCTTCCCAGGTGTGGAGCCCTTCCCCAGGGCTCTAGGTGGCTTAGAGTCTAGGGGTTCAGTCTGGCAGCTTTCTGTTCCTCACCATAGTTTTTCATCTCTGTCTGATTCAAGACTGAAAACTGCTCTGGCAAAGAGAACTGGGCGGCCTGAGGTAGAGAATCAAGGGCCAGAGGAAGGCCTGGGACGGAGGCGCAGTTCTCGGATCATGGAGGAGACCAGTGGCATGGAAGAAGAGGAAGAGGAGGAGGCCACAGCTGCTGTTCATAGCCGTAGAGGTCGAAGAGATGGAGAGGTATTTGCTCCGACCAAGGAAAGGGGAAGTTGGAGAATAGATCGTTCCCCCGCGTGCTCGGGGTTACTCGCTTTGCGGCTCCGGGCCGGGGGCCTTGGGGGGGCCCCGGCGCCCCCAGATCGTTTCTTTTTGAAGGTGGTAGTTATTTTTTCTTTGCATATGCTTACTTCTCCAGATTGATGCCACAACATCTAGCATCCCAGAGCTAGAGCGCCAGATAGAAAAACTCAGCAAGGTATTATCTGCGAACTTCCTAGGATTGGGCTATGAGGGCCAGGCAAAAATTGGTTAACTGTTGTGTTAGGTTAATGTGGTATTAACTTAGGGGGACAGGCTGAAGGCCAGCCATCACCTTTCTCCCTTATCCTGTATGAAATCGCCACAGTCACCCTGGAAATGTGTTTTTTTATTCACCTTCCCTTTTTGTTTCTCAGCGTCAGCTCTTCTTTCGCAAAAAGCTGCTTCACTCATCCCAAATGCTGCGGGCAGTCTCCTTGGGTCAGGACCGCTACAGACGTCGCTATTGGGTGTTGCCCTGTTTGGCTGGTATTTTTGTGGAAGGAACAGAGGAGAACTTAGGTAGGTGTGTTGTGGGAGCCTGAATTAAACCCTCTATAACAAGTTCAACAGTTCCTCCTCTGATTAGTTTTCTTAGCTTCTTCATTTGAAAAGGCGTGGTCGATTTGGGTTGGAGCCATACGACGGCAGATAGGGCATTTGCTTTGCACTTAGCGGACCTGGTTCAGTCCCCAGCACCACATAGAGTCTTCAAGCCCTGCCAGAGTGATTCCCAAGTGCAGAGAGCCAGGTGTAAGCCCTGAGCACTGCCAGTATGGCCCCACCACCAATTGCTCAGCGGGCTTGAGGGTCTGCTTTTCATGTGGAAGACCTGGGTTTGACCCCCGCCACCATATAATCCTGGGAGCAGTCTGAAATAGCCCTGAAACCAGAGAAAGGATTCAGCAGCTGTGTGCTTCAGTTTCTTCGTTTGTAGAACTGAGCTAATGATAGTTTCTGTACTTCATAGAACTAGTGAAAGGATTAAAAGTTCATGCTCTGCACAGTGCTTTGCATGTAGTTCTCAGTAAGTTACTTATTTTATTCACTGGTCATTTGGCAGAATAGTATTCCTTTCCCCCCTAGATACTGTGTTCATTGGCATTAGCCTAGCCAGTTTTTTGATATCTCAAAAAAGGGGCAGGGATTAAGTCCAAGAGGAAAACCAAGGGATATGCAATTTACTGCCTGTACGTACACCTTTATATTTTGTATATATCATGTGCATCTTTTTTTGTTGTAGTTTTGGTGTCATAGCTGGTTGTGTTTATACCTCTCTCTGCACTCAGGGCTTACTCCGGGTGGTGTTTGGGGGGACTCTATGGGGTGCCGGGATCAAACTGGGGTCAGACATAAGCAAGGCAAGCACTATCACTCTGCCTCAGTGTGCATCATAATTAAACTTTTCCCTCTTTCTGCAGTTCCCGAGAATGTGATAAAGCAGGATCCCGACTCCTTAAAAGTGGCAGCCCATCCAGCACCTCGCTCGGCCCCCTTCTCCAGGAAAAAGGAATTAGCTGGATCTAGCACTTCTGCCACTTCTCCTGCGCGGGCCCGAGGCCGACCTCGGAAAACTAAACCTGGGTCTCTGCAATCTAGGCACCTTAAGCCCCGCTCAGGGTCAGGACTCAGAGCAGCCCCCAGCCCAGCCAGAGACTCAGCCCCACCCTCTGCTCCAGGCTTATGCCCACCCCAGCCACAACTCCAGCCTCATCCTCAGTCCCAGCCCCAGCCCCAGCCCCAGCCCCAGCCCCAGCCCCAGCCCCCCGCCTCCGCCCCCCCCCGCCTCAGCCCCATGGGTTTTGGAACCAGAAGGTTCCCCTTTGTCTCTGGGTCAGAGCCAGCATGACCTCAGCCAGTCAGCCTTCTTGTCTTGGCTGAGCCAGACTCAGAACCACGGCTCCCTGTTGAGCAGCTCAGTCCTCACTCCTGATAGCAGCCCTGGAAAACTGGACCCAGTCCCATCACAGCCACAGGAGGAGCCAGAGCCTGATGAGACACAGCCCAGCCCTGATGCTCCGGCGTCCTGGTTCAGCTTCTCAGCCCATATGCCCTGCAATGCTGCCCCCCACACCGCCCCCTGCTGCTTCAGAGGACCAGACCACTCGCTCCCCTCAACTGCCAGCCTCTTCCAAGCCAGTAAGTAGCCAGACTGAAGCGTGCACTTGAATTCATGGGGCTTGGCTGTGGGTACTGACTATGTTAGGGGCACAGAAAGGCCATTAGGATTTTTTTTTTCCTTTCTGGGTCACGCCCTGCTATTCTCAGGGGGTTACTTCTGGCACTGCACTCAGGAAGGAATCACTCCTGGCAGAGTTTGTGGGACCATAGGGGATGCTGGGGATCGAATTTGGGTTAGCCATATGCAAGGCAAATGCCCTACCCGCCCCCACCAGGATTTTGTGAACACAAACTACCCTTTTATCCCTTCGCAAGCGCCTTCATCTCATTCACAGGTGAGTAGTGCTGTGAGTCCCTGTTCTCCATTGCAGCTCTCTTCTACTCCCTTGCCTGGGGTGGCCCCAAAGAGGCGAGCAGGAGAGCCTGGAGAAACACTGCAGAGTTCCACTGGAATGGGACAGCCGAAGCGGAGAGGGAGACCGCCTAGCAAGTTCTTTAAACAGATGGAGCAGCGTTACCTAACCCAAATGACTGCCCAGCCTGTCCCCTCAGGTGAGTGACCTGGGGTGAAGTGGGGCAAAAAGATAGGTAGGGTGGTGGTAGGGATCAGAGCTGGGTCCCACTCCCCAGCCCAGGTACAAAATCTTTGTGTACAGAGATGCGCTCAGGCTGGTGGTGGATCCGGGATCCTGAAACATTGGAGGCCATCCTCAAGGCCCTACACCCTCGAGGCATTCGGGAGAAGGCCCTTCACAAACACCTACACAAGCACAGGGACTTCTTACAGGAAGTCTGCCTCGCCCCTCAACCGGTAAGCTTGCTGCACTGCCCGAGGCGGAGGGAGGCCCTCTGCTGTGGACAGTGGCTGAAGAGCCTCTCTGCTCTCTCAGACCCCATCTTTGAGCCCAGTCAACTACGTGTCTCTCAAGAAGGGAGTATGAGCTGGTGCCCTAAAGAGAAGGCGTCACGAGACAGATCTGGCTGTGCTGCAGTGGGTTGAGGAGCTGGAACAGCGGGTTATCCTGTCTGATCTACAGATTCGGGTAACTGCTGTGTATCCCATTAAAAAGCACTCTGGGTCTACATTTCACAAGGGCCCTCCCAAGATCTAGTGGACATTATCTTTTATTATTTTACTTGAATTGCTGGGGGAGGAATGGACCAAACTCAAGAGGTGGTCCATGAAACCATTTCTGGCTCTGTGCTCACAAGTGACCCCTGGTGGTGCTCAGGGAACCATAAGTGATGCCTGGGATTCACACCAGGGTCACCACTGCTGCAGCCTCATGCAGGAAAGTGTATCGGGGTTTTTGCTCTTGTTATTTATGGTGGTGGGGGGTGCACTTTGACCTGGCACTGTGCTCACTGTGTTCCGGGCCATGTGGTGCCAGGAATCAAACCTGGGGGTTGCAGGTGCAAAGCTTTACCTCGAGCCCTTTGAGCTATTTCCCCAGCCCACAATGAGGAATTGTATTTCTGTTGTCCCTGTAGGGCTGGACATGCCCTAGCCCAGACTCTACTCGTGAAGATTTGTCCTACTGTGAGCATCTTTCTGACTCTCAAGAGGATCTCACCTGGCGGGCGAGGCCGAGAAGGTTTGGCACCCCAGCGTAAAGCCACAAACCCTCTGGACCTAGCTGTGATGCGATTGGCTGCTCTCGAGCAGAATGTGGAGCGGCGGTACCTGCGGGAGCCCCTCTGGCCTGCACATGAGGTGGTGCTGGAGAAGGCTCTGCTCACCACACCCAGTAGTGCCCCCCGTGCGCCACGACAGAAATGTAAGTCCCCCACCATCCCCCCAGCACTCTGTCTTCAGGAGTGAGGGCTAAGTTTCCTCGGTAGAGGATCTCGCTGCTCACCCATAGATCACTACTTTCTCTGTCCAGATCCTATGAAATTACCCCTCGGATTCGGGCCTGGCGCCCAGGCGGCTGGAGCGGTGCAGGAGCGCAGCCCAGGTGTGCCTGTGCCTGAGCCAGCTGGAGCGGTCCATCGCCTGGGAGAAGTCGGTCAACAAAGTGGTGAGAAGGCAGAGCCGGCTTGGAGCGGGGTCAGGGGGCCGCTGGTGCTTGAGGGGTCACTGTTCTCACAATCTTGATCCAGACCTGTCTAGTCTGCCGGAAGGGTGACAATGACGAGTTTCTTCTGCTTTGTGATGGATGTGACCGCGGCTGCCATATTTACTGCCATCGGCCCAAGCTGGAGGTGGTCCCAGAAGGAGATTGGTTCTGTGCTGTCTGTCTGGCCCAGGTGAGGCTTCTGTTCTCTCATTCCCACTCCTCATCTCATCATTTACCCACAGCTACAGACTCTCTTCTTACCCTTCCTCATCTCTCCTTGCAAGGCACGCCAGACCATGCAGTGAAACGTGCATTCTTGTGGGAGAGATGGTGCGGGCATTAGGGCACTGGCCTTGCATGCGGTCAACCCTAGTTTTATCCCCGGCACCACCTCCAGTATCACCAGTGCTGATCCCTGAGCACAGTTGTGCCTGATCACTCCTTCCACCCAGAACCCCCAAAGGGGGAAAAGACTTGGGTCCTTGCTCCTTTATAAGGTCACAAGTTTTTACGTACTTTGGGTTTTGTTTTTTGTTTGGTTTTTGGGCCATACCTGGCCATACTCAGGGGTGACTCCTGGCTTTGCACACAGGGATCACTCTGATGCTGGGGGGAGGGGCATATGGAATCAAACCCGGCAAGCAACCTATGTTTCTGTGTTAACACTTTGGCCCCGTGGACAGGTCACAAGTTCTTTAGTCTACGTTGCTTTCTTCTATGAAATGGGAGTGGGGAAATATCCTTTGCTCTCTTAATTGTTTAAGTTCTCAGACTGGTGTGTTTGAAAGTAATGTGAGGAGACAGTCACACTTAAGCAGAGATTGTAATCACCTGGAGGGCAAGCAGGGCGTGTGTCTTGCAGCTAAGCTCTTTTCCATTCTCAGCAGGTAGAGGGAGAATTCATTCAGAAGCCTGGTTTCCCAAAGAGAGGCCAGAAGCGGAAAAGCAGTTACATGCTGAGCTTCCCCGAGGGTGATGGCCGCCGGCGCCGAGTACTGTCAAGGGGCCGAAAGCCCAGCAGTGCCTCGGTACTCAGAGGAAGGGCTGTCCCCCCTCCAAACGGCGGCGGCTCTCCATGCGAAACCACCACAGTGATCTCACATTCTGCGAGTGAGTTGATTCTGGGGACAGCTGGCTCTGCCAGGTAAAGGGCTGGGTGCTTCCAGAGATGCAGCCGTCCCTGTCCTTCACTGTAGGATTATCTTGATGGAGATGGAGTCCCATGATGCAGCCTGGCCTTTTCTGGAGCCTGTTAACCCACGGTTGGTGAGCGGCTACCGGCGGATCATCAAGAACCCCATGGATTTCTCCACCATGCGAGAGAGGCTGCTCCGGGGAGGGTAGGTGGCCATCAGCACCTTTCCCAGCTCTTCCGTTACTGCTCGACCCTCCTGCCCCACTCACAGCTCCGCCTCCACCCTGCCAGGTACACAAGTTCAGAGGAGTTTGCAGCAGATGCACTCTTGGTCTTTGACAACTGCCAGACCTTCAATGAAGACGATTCTGAAGTGGGCAAGGCCGGGCACATCATGCGCCGCTTCTTTGAGAGCCGCTGGGAGGAGTTTTATCAGGGAAAACAGGCCAATCTGTGAGGCGGGGGGATGGGGAGTCCCTTGTGGCATTCCCCTCCCTTGAAACAAAGCGACCTGCCATTCTCACCCTGCTGATGCTGCCCGGGGCCAGACTCAAGTCAGAGAGCCCTGGCAGCGCCCTCCATCTTCTCCCTCTACCCTTTTCCCTTTCCTCCTCCTGGCCCTTCAGACAGGAGGGGCAGTGATGAGGTCCTTCTGGACTGTAAGCCAAAAAAAAAGAAAGAAAAATAATTTTTCCTTTCTGTTTTTATTTTCTAATTAAAAATGAGGAGGAAAGAAGTCCCTACTTCCTCCTCCCCGCTCCCTCTTCTCCCCTATGCGTGCCCGGCAGTCTGGGGCTATTTAACAATAGCAATAGTTCTAGTGAATGTGTGAAACCGAGAAACACTCTGTACTGTGTGTGGACCCGCAGTGACGGCCAGTAAAGTGGACTTAACTTCCAAGTGTGTCGAGCCGGACACCGGGCCCTGAACATGCTGCTTCCATGTTCAGTCCCCCTGCTTCTCTCTTTCCATTTTTCTTCACACCCCTCTTTTTTTCAGGTTTTCTCTCACCCAATAATGTAAAACTATCGGTATGGGGGTTCCTCCATCCTTATTTTTCTTTCTCCAAATCATTTTTCCCTTTGGGGGAAAAGTGTTCAGAGGTCCCTGTCTTTGTCTTCGTCCTCATCTTCAATAGCTATGCCCTGTATAATGTTCGCTGTTCCTCACGTGCTGGGTTTCTAGCCTTTTCTGAAGCTCAGCAGCTGCGGACAGGGCAGGGAAGGCACCCAGGGCCTCCCAGCCCCCTTCCCCTCCCTCTTCCCGAAACCTCCCTCTTGGGAACTCCTCAGGGACAACTACTGCTGAGTTTGGGCACACCCCCAAGATGGAGACCAGGTAGCAGTCGTCTGGCCTCAGAGAGAGAGGCGTGTGTGTTGTGTGTGTGAGAGAGAATGCTGTGAATGGGTCCGTGTTGGATGGCGTCCGTTCCGTTTCCCGAGTTTTTGTTCTTATTCCCACCTTTCCTGTTGTTTTGAACCACCACTAGTTGTCTTGGGAAGCCACAGGAACAGTTTTTTCTGGGTACAGGTCCGTCTCCTCTCTCCCAGTCACTCTGTTCCAGCCTCTTCAGACTGTGCAATCTCCAGCAGGAACCCCTCTCCTGTCAGTACCTTGAGTGCTCAGCTTTTGCAGGGAGAGGGACAGAACTGGATCTTCTCCTCATCCCATGAGCTTCTGTGGGTTTGGTTGTGCTTTCCTTCCCTTCCCGTTTCATCCCCGGGCCCCTTCCCCAGCAGCAGAGACTCCAGAGCACAAGAGAGGAGGGAGGAAGGGTTCTGGGTCCACCACTGCCCTGCAGGTGACTGTCCGAGTTCAGCCCCAACACGTGAGAGGAAAGCTGCTAACTCCCAGCTATAGCCATGGGCCCAAGCCCCCTGCTTTCCTGCTCAGCAGAGCCCCTCCCATCAGAGATACGGGTACTTGCACTGGGGAGGTGGCTGCTGGCTGGCCCAAGCAGAGAGCTGAGGTGTCCACGCAATGTGCCGTTGGTGGGGGAGGGGTGCGAGGCAAGATGCGCATTCCCTGTACTTCTGGCAGCACTGAACAGCCACTGAAGGGGGTGGGGCAGTGTCGGGCCTGGGGCGGCCCCTTTTATTCCTTCATGCCCCTTTCCCCCCATAGCCTATTTCTAAAGTCGCCTTTTCTGTCAGATAAACCTCAAAACTTTTAATTTTATTTGAGATTTTTTTTGCTTTTAAATAAGAGGTGGATTGAAGAATATTTGAATTGACTTTATATTATGCATAAATATTTATATTTTATCTAAATAACTGCGCTGTAACAAACTTTGTGTTAGTCAAACGTTGGAACTGTTAGAGCTGGGGCTCCGCTTTCTCCCCATGAGTGTCCCCTAGTATAAAATGTACTAATCTGGTTGGAGGGAGGTGGGCAGGGGAGCAAAATCCCAGTTGTTCTGCTGGGTTCCTCTCCTAGCACCATCTCCCCCGTGGGACCAGGCGCTCTTCAGGGGGAGTCCTAGCACTGGTTTGAGGAAATGGGGTGGGGGTGGGCGTGATCAAGGGCCATTTCTCACTTTGCTTTCTTCACCTTCACTGCCCCTTGAGCTAGGTGGATGTTCTCTTGATCAATAAAGAGTATTCGGGAGGGAAGGCAGGTTAAAGAGAAAACAGACACCCCCGCCCCTGCCCCTGCCCTGCCCCTCTGTCTCCCTCCCCATCAGTCTGGAAACAGGAAGAAATCACACCATCAACACCAACAAGTTTCCATGTTCCTTTTATGACAAAAGGGACTTGACTTTTTATATAACCAAATGTGGTGTTTTAGTGACTTTTTGATAATGTACAGTTTTTTGTGAATTTAAATTTATTTCTTTCTATATTTTTAGGACCAATCTCATTTTTAATAAGGTTAAAAAAAAGGAAAAAAATGTCTAGAGAAAAAACCTCCTGTTTTTGCCATGTGATGTTCCACAAGTGCAGCTGTAGAAAAGTGCTTGTCAGTTGAATAAAAACCACATTTGATAGAGATTCCAGACTCTGTGTATTTTCTTCTCTCAGCGTGGGAGGCGAGGCAGGGCTCCAGAGTGACTGACCCAGCAGGCAGCCCGGCAGTTGATGCCTAAACTTGTCACGTGAATCCCAGAGCCTCCGAGTCAGGCCTGGCGGCAAGATGTCGAGCAGTGCCTGGTTCTGCCTGTGCATATAGAGTCCCTCTCCGGCTCCAGCCCCCACCAGTGACACATACCAGGACGTAGATTCTTGGGTTTGGGTTTTTTTGTTTGTTTTTGGGTTACTCCTGGCTCTGTGCTCAGGAATTATTCTTGGTGGTGCTCATGGGACCATATGGGATATCAGGAATCAAACAGGGGTTGCCCAAGGCAAGTGCCCTACACCCTGTACTGTGACTCCGGTCCCAGATTCTTGTGTTTTAAGAAAGTAGAAGACTGGGGCCGGAGCGATAGCCCAGCGGGTAGGGCGTTTGCCTTGCACGGCGCCCATGCGCCGGCCTGGGTTCGATCCCCGGCATCCCATATGGTCCCCTGAGCACCGCCAGGAGTAATTCCTGAGTGCAGAGCCAGGAGTAACCCAAGAAGGGGGGGGGGGGTTCGAGCCAGGAGAAACCCCTGAGCATCACCAGGTGTGACCCAAAAAAGCAAAAAAAAAAAAAAAAAGAAAAGACTGGTGGACGCATGAGGATTGTAAAACTAACGTGGATAATGCAAAAAATGCACCAAATGAGTATAAATTTAGCTTCCTTAGGGCTGGAGGGTAGTACAGCGGGTAGGGCATTTGCCTCATGCGTGGCCAACTCGGTCCAATCCTTGGCATCCCATTATGGACCCTCAGCATCGCCAGGTATGTTCCAAAAAGCAAAAAAAAAATTTTTTTTTTGCGTCATTTTCAAAATGCTAAGCTATGGGCTAGAAAGGCAGGTGAGGCACTCATCTTATGCCTGGCTTGCCGGGAGTAAGCCCGAGTACCGCCAGGTGCGACCCAGAAAGGAAGTAGGCGGTAAATCATTAAGAGGACCCCTCTGAGTAAAGGGCTACAAACAGCAGGAATGGGGGAAGGAGGGGCGTAGGTTACTGGCCTGGGAATGTACCCTCACCTGGAATAAAGAGTAGAAACATCTTTTTCCAACCCTGTAATAATCAAACCCACAGGCCTGGGGGTTAGAGCTCATACCTTTCACGCACCTGACAAGGGTTTGATCCACAGCACCAGAGTCCCTGAGCATTGCAGGTGTAGCTCTGGGTGCAGCCCTGGAGGTACTCAAGCGTCAGGTGCCCTGGATAATTGCCGGTACCAGAGGTCCTGAGCAACCCATATTTTAGAGCCCTTGCATTTAGTTGCCGGCTGGATCCAAGAACTGCTGGGTAGTCCAAGGGCCCTCTAAGCACCCCTTGTCCTACGTCCCAACTGGTAAAACAAATGGTCACCTTCAGCTACCCAGCAGGTACTGACCACCTCTCCCACCCTCTTAAGCTCTGAATTCTGTTCCTGATTTGATGTTGCCACAGGTGCTTCCAAGTATTGGAAGTATTGTATGACTCCTCAGGTAGTTGTACAGCCTGACTGCAAGAGCCGACGGAAAAATTCCCATTGCCTTAGCGTGATGAGTGAATTGAATTCCAAAAAAGGTACTCCAGAAATAACCAGGAATTTTTACATATGTTCCAATACTGTTTTTACTTTTTAAAAGTGTGTTTTGGGGCCACACCTGTCTTAGTCCTGGCTCTGTTCTGGCAATGCAGTGCCAGGGATCAAATGGGGCAGGGCAGTGGGGGAGGTGTTATCTGCTCAAGGCAAGTGTCTTAGTGCTGTCTGGCTCCAGTCAGGTGCCTGTTCTAGCCCCCAACTTCATTAGGAGGGTAAGACTGCAAAGCAACACTGTAGATGGGGTAGGTATTTCTATCATGATTGAGTTGCTACATGGTTCTTAGAGATGCTTAGAGAAGGAAACTTTTTTTTTTTTTTTTTTGCTTTTTTGGGTCACCCCGGCAATGCTCAGGGGTTACTCCTGGCTCTGCACCCAGGAATTACTCCTGGCGGTGCTCGGGGACCATATGGGATGCCGGGGGATTGAACCCAGGTCGGCCACTTGCAAGGCAAACACCCTCTGGCCTCCAGGAAACTATTAAAAACAAGTGGCTCTGGTATGAGAAAGCTGTAGCCAGGGAGCTCAGCTTTCTCTGCTACGTGGGAATTAACCCTCGGGAGGGGCAGCGGAATTCATCAGAAGGGTCCATCCAGTCTTGACTGCCAAGCGAAGGCCCTTTGACTGGAGGAAAATAGGAATGGATCCATGTGCCTGTTAGGTTAACTGATATCCGTAGTGTAGAAGGGGAGTAGCTTGCTTAAGAGGGACTCCAGAAGACTCAGTGTGACAAGGCACAAGCTTTGGAGAGTCATTACAAGCCTGACCTTGTCACCCACCCTTTGGACTGAAGCTGGGCTAGCAGAGTCTGGGTCAAATCTGGACTTGAGCGCTACCTCAGTTTATGGCCCTTGGCGAGGAATCCACCCTGAGCGCAATGCACAGTTCTGCCAGGAGGTGGGGTACATGCCCCACTGCACACGGGCACCAGCTAGGTGCTGCACTGCACCTTTGTGGGTTTTTTGGTTTTTTGTTTTGGGGCCACACCTGGCTTGCACAGTGGTTACTCCTGCCTCTGCACTCCGGAATTACTCCTGGCAGTGTTTGAGGGATCATGTAAGATACTGGGAATTGAATCTGGGCCAGCAAATGCCTTGCACACTACTATCTCTCCAACCCCTCACTATACCTTTTTTTGTTTTGCTTATTAGGTCACATACAATGCTCCGGGCTACTCCTGGCCCCGCAAACAGTAATTATCTGGGGTGCTGGGACCATAGGGGAGTGTGTGTCTACTAATGAGTTAAGTTTAGATAGGCCGGGACGACTGAAGGCAATGGCCATTTTATTTTTTTGGGCTCGCTCCGGCCCTCACGTATACTCTTTGGGTCTGCACCAAGAATTACTCCTGGCGGTACTGTAGGTCCCTTCGCCCAAAACAGTAATTATTGCCGGGTAGCCAGGGAGGTGTGTGTCAAAACTAAGGCGCTACCGCTTAGCGAAAACCGGCAACTGAGCAATGGCCTTTTAAAGGCCAGAACTGCAGCCAAGTCCAGTCTTTATGCTCAGGGCATGTCATTCCTTCTACCACCCATATCTGTTGCTGACTAGAGGATGTGGCTTCCTAGTCTGCAGAGCTCTTCGACCTTGGTGAGGAAATATTCTCGGGGCCCCGTGTGCCTGGCACAAGCCACCTGCATTTCCCTTCCTGAGCTGTGGACTTTCATCTCTGAACTCTGAGAAGCCCGTGTTCTCTCTTGAGCACCTAACTTAACTCTCTCTTAAAGCCCGTTATTTCCCAGGGAATTTGCGATACTTCACAAATGAAATACACTTGGGCACATGCTGCGCGTGTTGGGGCCCAAGTTCAACCCTGTCACCACATGGTCCCTGGGCAGCTCCAGAAGCCCCGAGAACATCTGGGTGTGACCCCACAAAACCGAAGCTCTGACTTAAAAGGACTGACCTGCAAGTGTTTTTTTTTCCTTCTTTTTTTTCTTTTTTGGGTTACACCTGGTGATGCTCAGGGGTTATTCCTCGCTCTGCACTCAGGAGTTACTTCTGGCGGTGCTCGGGGGCACCATATGGGATGCCGGGGATTTGAACCTGGGTCGGCCACATGCAAGGCAAACGCCCCTACCCACTGTGCTATTGCTCCGACTCCTGTCCTGCAAGCTTAATTGCCTGTTCAATCCCCAGAGCCTGTTGCACCAAGTGCAATTCTGAGTAGGTCTGTTTGAGCCTGAGAGCCTTGAGCATTCTCTCGCTGCCCCGGGGGTGGGGGGCTTCAACCCACTAAGCGCAACTGAAACACGTGAGCAGCATGAGCAGGGAGGGCGACCTCTACTGAACATGTGTGTGAGCACACCATTAGAGGAGTGGACAGGGCACTGTGTGAGTGCTGCAACCTCTGCAATCCCTGGCAAGCAGCACAATTGAAAGTGTGAGGAGGGGGCCGGAGCAATAGCACAGCGGTAGAGCGTTTGCCTTGCAAGTGGCCAACCCAAGTTCGATCCCGGCATCCCATATGGTTCCCTAAGCTTTACCAGGAGTAATTTCTTGAGTACAGAGCCCAGAGTAACCCCTGAGCATGGCCAGGTGTGACCCAAAAAGTAAAAAAGTGTGAGGAGGCTATGGGGCCAAAGCGATAGTCCAGTGGGGAGGGCATTTGCCTTTGCGCGTGACCGACTTGGGTTCATTCCCTGCATCCTGTATGGTACCCCAGTGCACTGGCAGGAGTAACCCCTGAGCATTGCTGGGTATGACCCAAAACGCAAGAGAAAAGAAGTGTGAGGGGGCTAGAAAGTACAGCGCTTGCCTTGAATATCCCATATGGTCCCTGATGACCCCTGACCACAGAGCCAGGAGTAAGTCCTTAGCTGCTGTCAGAAACAACCAAAAACGGGGCTGGGGAATGGCGCAGGGCTTAGGGCTCGTACCTTGCATGCTTCCAGCCTGGTTTCAATGACCCGCATCACGTGGGCTGCTTCCCAGGTGTCTCCCTGAAGGCCTCTGAACATCAACACTTGGTGCGACGCCAGAGGCCCCAATCTGCTAGGATGGCTCTGGGGTCCCCAAACCCAGGGCCCAGGTGCTGCAACTTCTTTAGGTCCTCCAGCCTGGTTGGCTGAGAATTGCCAGGAACAGACCTGGGGCTCTGCCAAGCTTGGGAGCCCCCCCTGCCTCCCCCACCTCCCCTTCCCTATAACGTAATAGCATGTGGCTCACCAGAGCTAGGCACATGCACAAACCCTAGTGAGAACAACAAAAAACGGGCTCGAGAGATAATAAAGCAGGTACAGCGCTTGCCTCGCTCGTGGCTGACCTGGCTTTAACAGCTTGTCTACACAGCCTTCGCCCCAAGAATGACACACATCTGCAAAGCTTGCCACATGGCGGGAGGAGACCAGGCCTCCTCTGTGAGGAACACTGACCTGGAGGTCAGGCAGCTGTTCCTCAGTGTGGCCACTGTCCAGCACCATCCAGCACGGCCACAGCTGTGCTGGGGCCCCCGCAGACCTGCCAGTGAATCAGTCTCTGAATGTGGCACGTGGACAGGTAGGTGGCTGTGGACTGTCCTTTGGAAAAGTCAGATCCCAGCTTCCTGTGGGAAGATGGGCCGAGGACGAAAGAAGGAATGGACTGTTGCCTTCGGCATTCAGCCTTTTTTTTTTTTCCTTGCCCAGCCCTTCCCAAGTTTTTGTGCAATATTTCATTCAAAAGGGGCCGGAGCGATAGTCCAGCGGGTAGGGTGTTTGCCTTGCACACGGCCGGCCCATGCCGCCCGGGTTGGATCCCCGGCATCCCATATGGTCCCCCGAGCACCGCCAGGAGTTATTCCTGAGTGCAGAGCCAGGAGAAACCACTGAGCATTGCCGGGTGTGACCCAAAAAAAAAAAAAAAGTAAATTTAGGGGCTGGAGCGATAGCACAGCAGGGAGGGTGTTTGCCTTGCATGTGGCCAACCTGGATTCAATCCCCAGCATCTCATATGGTCCCCTGAGCACCGCCAGGAGTAATCCCTGAGCGCAGAGCCAGGAGTAACTCCTGAGTATCGCTAGGTATCACTATCACTGTCTTCCCATTGTTTTTCGATTTGCTCGAGTGGGCACCAGTAACATCTTCATTAGTCCTGTCACAAGCAAGTGTAACCCAAGGACATCTGCTTGCTCCAGGGACAGGAAGAGCCTCAAACCATTCTTCGGGTCTTGGAATTGAGGTCCATAATTGTTACTAGTTTTTGGCTTAACAAATAAAACACAGGTAGCTTGCCAGGCTCTGCCGTGTAGAGCCGGGTGTGACCCAAAAAAGAAAAAAAATGTAGTGGCTAGGTAGATGGTACAAGGGTTAGAGTGTGCAAGCAGGGCCCCGAGCTGGGCTTGACCCCAGCACAGCAGGAGCTACCACACACCCTGGAACCGCCTGAGCATTGCCAGTGCAGCCTAGCGGCCCCTTTGTATTGCCTCGTGTGGTCCTGGTGGTCCCTGGCAGGTTGCACCCACAGGTTCTAGCACTGAACCACCAGCCTAGAAGACCACAAGTTGCTAGAAGCACCTGAGCACCCACTTAGGAGGTCCCCTCGCAACACACAAAAGCCACAAAATGAAAGTCGTTACAAGGAGCAAAGGTAGAAGGTAGGTGTCACTGTATGGGCGAAAGAAGGCATAAAATGAGGGAACAGATGAGGCATGTGAGGTGAGAGCTTTATAAAACTTCTCTTTTTGGGTCACACCGGTGATGCTCAGGGGTTCCTCCTGGCTCTGCACTCAGGAATTACTCCTGGCGGTGCTCGGGGGACCATGTGGGATGCCGGGGATCGAACCAGGTCAGCCACGTGGCAAGGCAAATGCCCTACACACTGTGCTATCGCTCCGACCCTAAAACAAAACTTTTAAGTCTGAACACACACCCCCAAATGGCAGGATCTGTTGAAGTTCTAGCACCCCACAGCGTTTTGTTTCTCTGAAGAGAAGAAATAGTAATTTTTAATGTCTTCCCAAATCATTCCAATATGTCCAAAAACTCTTATATATAAAGCTGAGAAGATCAGGCACCACGTTTGGTATAGTTAAAAACAAGACATAAAACTTTCTTTGCATAAGAAAGAAGTGTTTCTGATCTTGAACGGAGCAGAGTGTGCTGGTCCGGGCTGTCTGCCGAGGGCC
>JAJIBD010016218.1:0-15783 GCA_021461705.1 Cryptotis parvus | reverse complement strand
GGGAAACTGGGCAGGGGCCAGCCCCAGGCCCCACTAAACCCAGGGACAGTTATGTTCCTTCCACCTGTGTCGGGATGCTGCTGGGGTCCCCAACAGTGCCGGGAGCGAGTTCCCTTTTTACCTCCGAAGCTGGCGGGGAATGGATGAAGACTCAGGAATCCGGTGCTGAGTTTTAAAGGCTTTACTTATCACAGGTTCAAGCATACAAGTCAGCAATAGAAAAAACCCTGTGCTTAGGATTCCTGGCTAAAACCCCAGCCACATGTTGGCCAAGATGGCGGCCACCACGTGTTAAGGCCCTGTAAAGAGGGAGACAAAGGCAAGACTCCCAAGAAGGATGCAAGCCCCAAAAGAGAGCCCCCAAAAAAAGAGAGAGCACGAGAGAGGAAGCAGCCTAGTTTTATACCCCTGCAACTCAGACCTCCCACTATTATGGGAAGCAGGGAGGGTCAAATGCCCTCAGGTAATTTCTCCCAGTCCTCTTTATATACACCAAAGTAATCCCAACTTTTGACTGGGAGGATCCTGTCAACAAAGAACCCTAAACAGCTTGTAGAAGGGTGGTGCCACACCCTATTATAGGTATAAACAAAGGGTTAACCAAAGACTAATCCTTCTTCTGAGATTATCTCTTATGTAAAAGAATATGTGAATAGATTAAGCTGTAAATGGGTAAAACAGCAGTTCCCAAGCTAGCTAAGCCTGCCATCCAACACTGTACCTTATAGTATTTGTGGGCCGTGAGGTGACAAGAATTAAAATCTGGGCATTATGCATAATAAGGCATATGCTCCAGCCTCTTGAGCTATCTCCCTGGCCCCTGAAAAATACTCAGAAGGGAGAACATTGGGAATGACATATCCATCCTGTGGAATTTGGTATGTGGGCAGGTGGATGTGGCTATCAAAGAGATAGAGTTCATCAATAAATGCTGGATTTAGAGATGACTACAAGAGTGTGCTACCCGCACGGCAGAGCCTGGCAAGCTACCCGTGTTGTATTTGATATGCCAAATACCAGTAACAATTATAGACCTCGTTCCCATTACCTGATGGAATGGTTTGAGGCTCTTTATGTTCCTGGAGCAAGCAGGTGCCCTTGGGCTCTACTTGCATGAGACAGGACATATGGATATGTTACTGGTGCCCGCTCGAGCAAATCGATGATGAACGGGAAGGCAGTGATACAGTGAATTTCTCCCAGCACCTCACCTAGGCCCTTTTATATGCTAATGTCTTGAGCCAAGATCTGCCTGGAAATGCCTTTATAGGATAGAGAAGGGGTTTCTGAGATGGCATGTCTCTGTACCAAAGACTATACTAATGCCAGTTAAATATTTCTCCAAGCCTTCACAAGAGTCTCGTCTACTTCACGGTAGTTTTGTATTTTAGTTGCCTTTGAGTTATCAGGGAGCCGTGCTTGCTTGCTTGGAGGCAAACAGCATTTCTCTCTGGTCTAATTACTTAGAGATCCAATGTGGCCAGGCAAATATGCTGGTAAAATCTAGCTAGTCCCAGGGCTGGAGCAATAGCCCAGCGGTAGGGCGTTTGCCTTGCACGCAGCCGGCCTGTGCAGGCCTGGGTTCGATCCCCAGCATCCCATATGGTCCCCTGAGCACCGCCAGGAGTAATTCCTGAGTGCAGAGCCAGGAGAAACCCCTAAGCATTGCCAAGTGTGACCCAAAAAGCAATAAATAAATAAATAAATAAATAAATAAATAAATAAATAAATAAATAAATAAATCTAGCTAGTCCCACGATGATTGTGGTAGCATGAGAGAATATTTATACCAGCCAGTACAGAATAGAAGGTCAGATAAACTGCCACATTTAAACTACCTCCCCTATCTACAAAGTGATCTGCAGGAGGCAATCCAGGGCAGATGCAGAGGCTTTTAGGAGTCCTGCAACAAACTGCCCAGTGCCCTCCCAACCAGACTCCCCAGAATTGCAGCCAATAACTGCTCTTCAGCTTATTCCATCATTTTTGATATCTTATGCCCTGAGACCATTACAATTCCTCCAAATCAATGCCCTTACAAACTAAGAACAGGTATAAAGGACCTGTCCCACCATGCAGTGTAGGTACAGTGGTGGGAAGGAGCTGGCTGACTAATAAAGGAATTAAAATAGGGACTGGAGTGAGAGACTCTGTGGCTCATGGAGAGATACTTTTAGATATGTCTGTGCCAACTGAATGGACTTTTGAAAAGGAGAACCCATTGCTAGATTGTTATTTTTTTTTGGGAACCGTCTGATTGGTTCAACTGCTCTAAAACTGACAGTTCATTCAAATGGCACCAATCTGGGGCTGGAGCCATAGCCCAGAAGGTAGGGCGCTTGCCTTGCACGCAGCCAGCCTATGACGGCCCAGGGTTCGATCCCCGGCATCCCATATGGTCCCCGAGCACCGCCAGGAGTAATTCCTGAGTGCAGAGCCAGAAGTAACCCCCTAGGCGTCGCCGGTGTGACCCAAAAGGCCAAAAAAAAAAAAAAAAAAAAACACCAATCTTCGTGCCAACTTCATTGTTGGTTATGCTGCTGCTTCAAATCAAACCCACCAACCACCTACCAACCATTTAGTTGGCTATACTGTCATCCTTATGCAAGCTGAACTATATCAGTTGAAATCAATAAAAGGAAATTCATGGGCATGCTGGACACAGGGGTAGACATCTCCGTCATCTCCACCAGGCATTGGCCCCGTAATTGGGCCGTGAAGGAGGTGTCCCATGTCCTGAGTGGAGTAAGCAATATCTCTTCTATTCTTCTTCGATAGGGTTAGACTGCTACGATGTATTGGCCCTGAAGGGAATATAGCCATGGTCCAGCCCTATATAGCTCCTATGCTGTAAATTTATGGGTCGAGACATACTGGAACAGTGGGGAGCTAAGATTTTCATACCTTGTCCAAATCCCTCCCAGACACCTGTTTCAGCTCTCCCTAATGTGCCTTATTCAAAGAATGAGCCTTTTTAATTGGGGCTGCTGAGGTTAGGCGCCCATCACTTATCTGCATTCAATGGAAGTCTGACACACCTAAATGGACACCACAGTGGCCCCTCAACATAAAAAAAAAGTTAGAGTTGCTGACAGATTAGTGGAAGAGCAGCTGAATTCGGGGAATATTGAGCCTTCATTTTCAGAGTGGAATTCTGTTTTTTGTGATACAAAAGAAACCAGGCAAATGGCGCTTGTTGATTGACTTAAGGAATGTTAATTCTACTATGGTCCCCAGGGGAGCCCTGCAGCCTGGGCTCTCTCTCCAGGGGCTATTCCTAAAGACTGGTCGTTGATTATAATAGATTTAAAAGACTGCTTTTACAACATACCTATCCACCCAGATGACCGCAATGCTTTGCATTTTCAGTTCCTTCTATTAACCATAAGGCCCCTTTGCGTAGGTTTCAGTGGAAACAGTATTGCTGCAAGAAATGACTAATTCGCCTACAAAATGTCAATATTTTGTTGATGAGGTCTTGCGACCTACTCATACTAAATTTCCTGATGCGTATATCATTCACTACATGGATGATATTCTGCTAGCCTGTGATAATTCCAGAAACTTCAGAATTTGTATAGTGATGTAATGACAGTTTTATCAGAGACTGGTTTTCAAGTAGCTATAGAGAAAATCCAAATGCAACCTCCATATGAATATTTGGGCTATGCTTTGGACCTCACTACAGTGCATCCTCAAAAAACCTCTGTTAGTCAGGAAGAAGCTCAAAGCCTTAAATGATTTTCAAAACTGCTGGGAGATATTAACTGGGTATGCCTGTCCTTTGGTTCCCTAATCATAAACTCAGTAATTTATTTCACGCCCTTGAAGGTGATCCTGTTTTGGATAGCCCAAGACAATTAACTCCTGAAGCTCAGAAGGAATTAGATTTTTTAATATATCAGCTTCAAAAATCTTACCTCTCCAGATTTAATCCTGGAGAGAAAGTGTGGTTATTGGTCTTTAACACTCCAAAATCTCCAACAGCTGCTATAACTCAATTATCTGGACCATTAGAATGGATTTACTTACATAACAAGCAGCCTTGTACTGTTACACCTTACAGATAATAGCCACGCTTGTAATTAAGGGGAGACAAAGAACCCAAGTTTTTTTTTTTCTTTTTAGGGTCACACCCAGCGATGCTCAGGGGTTTCTCCTGGCTCTGCACTCAGGGATTACTCCCTGGCGGTGCTCAGGGGACCATATGGGAAGCCGGGGATCGAACCCGGGCCGGCATAGGCCAGCCGCGTGCAAGGTAAACACCCTACCCACTGGGCTATCGCTCCGCCCAAGAACCCAAGTATTACTTGGACATGCTCCCCACATAATTGTATTACCTGAACCTAAGAGAGAAATTGAAGCCATGTTAAAACTCAGTGAAATCCTCTAAGAGCTTTAGCAGATTTCTCAGGATAAATATCTTATCATTACCCAACTGGAAAAAACCTGGGCATTTCTAAAAAAAAACACTTTTGTAATCTCAACCATTGTCCGTTCCTCACCCATTCCTGATGCTCCTGATGTGTATTATATTGACAGTTCATCATCAGGAAGGGGCGGAATTACTGGTCCTTCATTGACTACTACTGTGCATACCAATTATAAATCTGCTCAACAAGTGGAATTCGCCACTTTGATATATTTATTATCCCATATATCTGGCCCATGTAATATGGTGAGTGATACTGTATATGTAGTTGATTGTCACTGCTTCTTTCAATGCCCATAATCCTGTAACTCGGGAGCTACTCCAGGAGCTGAAAAACTTCTCCAAGAGAGAAAATCCCCTATATTTATCTCCCTCCCACATCCATACTCAAAGTCAGTTCCCTGGACCAATGGTCAGAGGAAATGAAAAGGCGGGTCTCTTGGCTGCTCCAGAATTTAAATCAGCTGAGGAAGAGCACCAAGCTTTATATACAAATGTCCGCCGTCTTCATGTACACCATGGCATGCCATGGAGGCACCAGACAAATTGTTCGTGCTTGCTCTGTCTGCGCTCCCTTACACTGCACACCCCATGTAGCTGGAGCTAACCCTTGCGGTTTGCAAATGAATTATGGCATTGGATGTCACGCATACCAATTTGTTTCCAAATAAACCTTTCCTTCATGTTGATACTTATTCTCATTTCATATGGGACTTCCCTATGACTTCTGAAAGAGCAAAAACAGTCTGTTTCTTTTTAATACTGTGCTTCTCTATCATGGGCATCCCCCATGCAATGAAAACAGATAATGGCCCTGCTTATACCAGAAAAAATTTTAAATCATTTTGCAATGAATGGCAAATCAAACGTTTAACAAGAATCGAATCCCGTATAATCCACAAGAACAAGGAATTGTTGAACGTGCTCACAGAACTCTTAAAACTCAGTTGTTGAAGCAACAGAAAACAAATATGCCTCCAATGGGTTCTTTTGTTTTTAACAGTGTTCACCTTAAATTTCTTAAATTTACTTCAAGAAGAAATGGAACAGTGTGCTAACAACTGTCGAGGGTACTAATGCCAACCTAGAAATGAGCATTAAATAGAGGCAAAAAGATACACATGACAACCCTTTAATGTATGTCCATAGTCTGGAAGGGAAGGAAAAGAGAGAGAGAAAGGGAAGGAAATAAAGAACCTGCCATGGAGGAGGGCTGGGGGGAGGGGGGGAGGGAACCGGGAAGTTGGTGGTGGGAGATGGGCACTGGTGGCGGGATGGGTGCTGGAACACTGTATGACCGAAACCCAAATATGAACTTTTTTAATTGTATATCTTTGTAATTGTAAAAAAAAAAAAATTTTAAAAAATTAAAAAAAATTTTTAAAAAATTTACTTCAAGAAGATCCCTACACCGTGGCTGAAAGACACTTTCAAGAAGACATGCAAACTCGAAAACCACTCAATTCACCCATCTGGATGAAAATTGATGATAAATGAGTTGCAGGTCACCTCCTCATTCGGGGAAGAGGTTATGCTTTCATTTCTACAGATGATAGCCCTGCCAAGAAACTGGGTGCCTCTGCGTCTTGTCAAGACTTGAATTCTCCAAGAATCAGAAAACACCTAATTTCTTCCTATATAAAGTCTTAATTTTAAGTGGCAAACTGCTGTTCAACCCTCCTGGATTAGTTCATTTTTTAATTATGATAATCTTGATTTACAGCCTGTTGAACATGGTCCATCTTTAATAATAATAGTGATTTTGCTTTGCAGCCTGTTGATCTTGGCTCATCTTTAATAAAAATAATCTTGCCTTGCAGCTTGTTGATACTTTAGCTGGAGATAACCCTTTCTTTCTTAAAAATACAAAAAAAAATTTAAAAGCCTTAAAATATTTTTTTAAATTTCAAAAAATTTTAAAAATTGTTTTTCTAAGCTACCTTGGAGTGAGTTTAAAGGTGAAAGCACCTAAATAACCCTCCAAAGGAAGGTACCATTTAAAAAAAAAGGAGAAGGGCCGGAGCATAGTCCAGCGGGTAGGGCGTTTGCCTTGCACGCAGCAGGTTCGATCCCCGACATCTCATATGGTCCCCTGAGCACTGCCAGGAGTAATTCCTGAGTGCAGAGCCAGGAGAAACCCCTGAGCGTTGCGGGTGTGACCCAAAAAATGCAAAAAAAGGAGAAAACGGGTGGACTCCAAGTATAGTGCTCAATATCAAAATCTGCTAACAACTAGTGAAAAAAATTTAATGCTTTTGTTCAGAGGTTTATAGGAAAAGAACTTGGCTGCTACAGATTCCTTCTATGATGTTCAAGGCTTTGGACTCTGATCACAGTGCTCATTACAAAAAGTTTGCCAAATCAATTAAAAATGTTTTTCTAATGATTCTGTTCACAGGATAAGACATTGGAACGCAGTAAATTTGTGCTACAGTGCTCAATACTTTGAGACTCCTAAAACAGTGCTCACTACAAAAATTTAATAATTTTCAAAACAGTTTTTCCTAATGTTTCCTTTCACCAGGTGTTGAAGTTTCTTCATGTTCTTGGTTTCCTGCCAAAGTTCTAAAATCTCTGTTTGTGATTAATCTCAAAAACTGTTTTTGTCTCACCTAAGATTAAGTTACAGGTATGGTTACTGGTGTCAGTGTTTCCTTGGTGAAGATGCCTTGCAAGATGCCCGCACCACTGTTTCAGTGCTTGAGACATTTGTTCCAGTGCTCCTGGAACCTGATCCAGTGTTCCTGACAATTCAACGGAGTTCCTGATTGCTTGTTTCCAAAGACTCATTCATGTGATCGCCACTGTTGCCGTTCCAGAAGCCGTTCTTCAGATTTTGCTCCAAACATGTGACTTTACTTAAAATATGGCAAATTGACTCTCTTTAATTATGGACAGTGCAAACAATAGTCGGTTATAATCAGACAGCTAGAAATACTTTGTCACAAACTTTGCCTTGGGTCCAAAAAACCAAGTTAGGATCCTAAAGTAACATGTAATTCGCTTTGTAATTGAATTGTTCGTTCTTTTCTTAATTTTCTGTTTGTGTTAGCCACATTTTGTATTTTTTTTTTTTGGCTTTTTTGGGTCACACCCGGCAATGCTCAGGGGTTACTCCTGGCTCTGCACTCAGGAATTACTCCTGGCGATGCTCGGGGTCCATATGGGATGCCGGGATTGAACCCGGGCCGGCATGGGCCGGCCGCGTGCAAGGCAAACGCCCTACCCACTGGACTATCGCCTCCGGCCCCAACATTTTGTATTTTTTTTTAATTTTATTATAGTAAACTAAACAGGGGAGTTGTTACAGTACACTTATACCCAGAGCCTCTGCATCTGGCCTGGAATTGCCTCTTGCAGGTCACTTTGTAGCTTGAGGAGGACAGTTAAATGTGGCCGCTTATCTGACCATGTATTCTGTACTGGCTGGTATACATATTCTCTCATGCTACCACAATCATCATGGGACTAGCTAGATCTTACCAGCATATTTGCCTGGCCACGTTGGCTCTCTAAGTAATTAGACCAGCGAGAAATGCTGTTTGCCTCCAAGCAAGCAAGCAAGGCTCTCTGATAGGTGAAAGGCTAACAAAACAACCATGAAGTAAAGATGAGAGACTCTTGTGAAGGCTTGGAGAAATATATAACTGGCTGTAGGATATTCTTTGGCACAGATGCATGCCTTTGTATTCTGAGGTACAGTTTATCTCAGATGAATATGAGGATTTTAAGGGGTTAGAGTGATAGTGCAGAGGGTAGGACATTTGCCTTGCACGCAGCGGCCTATGCAGGTTCGATTCCTGGCATCCTTGAGCACTCCCAGGTGTAATTCCTAAACACAGAGCCAGGAGGAACCCTGAGCATTGGCAGGTGTGACCCCAAAATTCAAAAAAAAAAAAAAAAGATTTGCTGGGACTGCAAAGAGAGACTGCTTAACTTGCTTTGCATTCAGGAGATCCAGGTTGGATCCCCAGTACAATTTATAGTTCATGGAGCACTTCCAGGAGTGATCCCTAAGCACCGAGTCAGGTATGGCCTAAAAAAATTAGGGCTGAGCTGCTGCCCCCCAGCCTGTGCTAGGCTGATGAGGGGTCCTAGAAGGGGGCAGAGCCAGGCTTCCTCTGCCTCCCAGTCAGACCCCTGGAGGGCGGAAAACCTGGAGGCCAGAAAGCCATCACAACTGCAGCCATTTTCTGGCTCTGCACTCAGGAATCACTCCTGGCGGTGCTCGGGGACATATGGGATGCCGGGATTCAAACCCGGCTGGCACAGACCGGCCGCGCAAGGCAAACGCCCTACCCGCTGGGCTATCGCTCCGGCCCCAGTTCTCGCAGCCATTTTCTAGGTCCGACTCCACAGCTCGGCAGAACCACACCCTGCAGAATAATCGAGTTCAAGCCAGGTCTGCACGTCTAGGTGATTGAATCCACCAGGTTTCCTGGTGAACTGAAGCTGGGGCGCCCTCCCACAACTCAATGCCCTCCAGCAAGGCCTGATGGGCCTGCCCAGAATTGTGACCAGCTGGGAAACAGTGAGAAACCTAGTATATTCATCTAGCTAAAACCTAGTATATTCATTTAACTGGTATCCCATCATATTTTCTAGAAACGAAGTGTATGGGCACGAGGTGTGGGCTGGGGGACCACCACGGTAATTTCCTATACAGTGAACCATGTTCATCACTGTATTTAGAGAATTAGCTCCAACAACCAATATAGAATGGATTGTTCAGAGTATGAATAGGAAAATCTCAAATAGACGCTGAGATAAATATGAAATAAGGGTTGTCAGTAGCTGTAGGGAAGGTGTGTCTGGGATTGTCAGTAGAAAGCCACTGTGTTCTGGAAACCCAGAAAGTGAATCCAAGAACAGAAACTGGCCAGACTCCCACACATCAGCCTAGGGGGGGGGGAAGGCATGACCTTATCGTTACTGTTCCCTATATGAGGTGTGAGGATCAACATAATTGATGCTGGCTAAGTGAGCAGGCGTCGGGATGGGGAGGGAGGGTGGGAGGGAAATGCGGGTCTCTGGTGGTGGTGGGGGCACACTGGTGGTGGAATTGGTGCTGAATGATGAACTTTCCAGCAACCGGATTGTGAAAAAGTTAATACTTTGTAAATCATGGTGTTTAAAATAAATCATTAAAAAATTAAAACAGAAAACGTTTTTAAAAGGTCACGCTAATAAACAATTTTTGTAAGTCATGGTGCCTAAAACAAAATTTAAAAAAGTAAAAATAAATAAAACAGGATTGTAAATTACAATGAGTAAAATAAGCTTAAAGGTTACAATCGAATAATAATGGCCAGGGAGATGACATGAGGTAACTCCATGCTTGATCCCTGGTGCCACATGATCTCCCGAGCATCATTGGGCGTAGCCCTGTAGGCGCCCTAATCACCACCAGGTGTGGCCTGGTGGTTCCTGATCCCCAGCACCAGAGGACCCAAGCAACACCATATTCTTGGGTGCTGGGGCCAGCCCCTGGTAAAGAAGCCAGAAACAGGGACCCATGTGGATTAAGAGAGAAATAAGAGAGAAAAAGCATGGGGTCGGGGGCTCACAGCCTCACGGACTGAGCCCTGACTGTCCTCCACAAAGAGTATTTATTGCCTCAGAACCAATAATCATTAAAAGAGAAGAATCAACATTCTTTGGTCAAGCGCCTAACCTTATCTTGATCTATCTGGGTTAGACTATTACATATCCAAGGGGGTTAGTTTATCGGGATAAACATGACTGTAAAGAGTGTTTTTAAGGAGAAATTATTCCAGGAGGGGAAGAGAGATAGAGCAGACAGGAGCCCCCTGTGGTCAGCATTCCAGGGCAACATTCCATACTGGACTCCAGCATTGTGAATTCTGGTTCCCAGCTCTGTTGACCGAGAATTGCCAGAAATGATCTCTGGATCCCCTGAGCATTGGCTGGAAGGCCGGGGCGGAGGGGGGAAGTAGAATAATATATATCCAGATTTTTATCATTAATTTTCCTTTTTTCTTTTTTTAAATTTATTTTTAAAAAATTTTATTATACCACCATGAGTTATACAATTACAAAGCTGTCCATGATTGGGTTTCAGTCATACAGTGTTCCAGCACTGATCACTCCACCAGTGCACATTTCCCCCACCACCAATGCCTCCAGTTCCCTCCCCCTCCCCCAGCCTGCCTCTATACTCAGGAATGATTACTGCTGGTGGTTGTCAGGGATCACGTGATTTGCCAAGGATTGAACCCCGGTGGATCACATGCAAGACCTGCCTGCTGTACTGTCGCCTGGCCCCTGTTAGTGGTTTTTAAAAAGGCTAAAGGAACTAGTTTAAACTGCACAACTCTGCACATAGGAGCACCAGAAACTGACAACTCGATGCTTCCCACATTTGGGTTCAACTCTCATCATTGTAACTTACTAACTTTTTCACTTTGTAAGGAGAATAAAACCAACTCTCCTAGGAGGCTGTAAGGATGAGTTGAGATGAATAGAAAGGTTCAAGGTGAATATAAACCTCAGCGCTGAGCCCTGCTGCTGCTTCACACGGTCCTTCTCACTACTCAGGGTCCCATTTCTTTAAGGAAATGAGAGGAATAAACAAAATTTTATTTTTTTTCATCAGGAGGATATTTACTTCTATAAATGTGGTCCTGGGATTCCAATGTTCTGGATTATTATAAGGTTTTCTAAAGAGTCAGTACACATTGAAAGGGATATTTAAAAAATGATCCCACTCACAATAGCGCCACAGAAAATCGAATACCTAGGAATCAGCTTAACTAAGAATGTAAAGGACCTTTACAAAGAAAACTACAAGGGGCTGGAGCCTACTGCACAGCGGGTAGGGCATCTGCCTTGCATGCACGAGCCGAGTTCCAGCCTCCCCAGCCGCTTGTGAGACTCTGCATGCTGGCCCCCGAGCAGCTCCTGGGTGGGGCCACCAGGTTCGACAAAATGGAGGGGGAAAGGGAGACCCCGAGTCCATCTGACGAATTCCCAGTGATTCCCGCTTCTGGGAGCCGCCTACCTGGGCTCGAACTGGTTTTGCTCTGTTAATCTGGTCACGAGGCACAAGCGGCTGGGGAGGCTGGAACTCGGCTCGCACCGGCCCAGCTAACTATGGAACCCCCTAGGAGGGCAGATGGGTTTTGGGAGGGGCCCGTCACCTCTGGGGGTCCCAGAAGCAGCCGGATGAGACTCGCCCACCATACTAGCCACCATTTTCGCTGTCCGGACGCTGGGAAACTGCCTCATGACCAGATTAACAGAGCAAAACCAGTTCGAGCCCAGGTAGGCGGCTCCCAGAAGCGGCGGGAATCACTGGGAATTCGTCAGATGGACTCGGGGTCACCCTTTCCCCCTCCATTTTGTCGAACCTGGTGGCCCCCGCCAGGAGCTGCTCGGGGCCAGCATGCAGTCTCACAAGCGGCTGGGGAGGCTGGAACTTGGCTCACGCCGGGCCCAGCTAACTATGGAACCCCGAGGAGGGCAGATGGGTTTTGGGGAGGGGGGGCCCGTCCGCTTCTGGGGGTCCCGGAAGTAGCCGGATGAGACTCACCCCATCACACTAGCCACCATTTTCGCTGTCCGGATGCTAGAAATTTATGTTAATTACATTAGCCCTGGTCCCTTCGCTGTGTTGTGTGGTAGTGACCACAGCAACACACTCGGCTGCTAAGTTGCAGACGTTGCTGAGCATTGCACACTCTAGTTGATTTTCTTTTATTTGAGCGTCCCTGAAGGCTGGACACTTTGTTGTGGTACCAGGAACCCCAATGGGCAGTGTCACCACAACCATGCTCAGCATATGAAATGGTGCTAGAGATCAAAATCATGGCTGAATGCTAACAAGGCAGGTTCTCTCTCTCTCTCTCTCTCTCTCTCTCTCTCTCTCTCACACACACACACACACACACACACACACACATGCAAACACTGAACTATCCCTGGGTCCCTAAGGACCCCATTCAGTTTTGTTTTCTTTTATTTATGTGGTTCAAAACGAGGACTGAGGATCTTGATGGGCACGGTTGTGGCTAGCCCCATGCCACATCCAGCGGTGCTTGTAGTGGGGTAGGGGTGAGAGTAAGTGGCTCCAACGCAATACTCTACCAGGCTCAGGGGACCACACATGGTGCTAGGGATTGAACCAGGGGTCAACTGCATGCAGGACAAATTTATTCATCCTCTGTGCTATCTCTCCAGCCTCTCAGTATAGTTTTAAAGAAATATTGAATAAAAATTACTCGGAAAGGCTCTTAGTTTTGTACCTAAATAATAAATAGCTTTGCACCTTCATGAGATGTACTGGCTTTGGTTGATACAAATAATGTCTCCACAACCTGCATGGCTAGAGACAGGACGCCTAAATCCCTCTGATCTTGGCTCCCATATCTAGCTAAGCAGCATGTGTTGGAACTGTAGAAGAAGCAACAGACAGATCTAATTCTATCTCACCTATCAGGTTATGGGAACAGATGATTAACTTTGTTCCCAGAGGAAGAGTTTATTTAATTTCAGTTTTATTGTCCACCAAAGTTTAGGAATAAAGAAATCTAAAAATCTTATTTTGAAACAAATAAAGGCTAGAATGTTAAAAAATAAATAGTCTTAGGGGGCCGGAACGATAGCACAGCAGGGAGGGCGTTTGCCTTGCATGCGGCCTACCCGGGTTCGATCCCCAGCATCCCATATGGACACCGAGCACAGCCAGGAGTAATTCCTGAGCGAAGAGCCAGGAGTAACCCCCTGAGCATCATGGGGGTGTGATCCCCCAAAAAATAGACTTTTACATTCATTTGTAAGTGTAAGTGCTCTCATTGACCCAGCTGCTTGCCACTACATAGCAATTCATCTGCCCAACTTTAACAGCACAATTCAGAAAGAGTGGGCACAATTAATAGATTGTTAACCTGACAGCAAATATTTTTGTTATCGTGCTTTTATTTTATTCTCTTAATACTCTTGGTAGAAGCTCTTTCCGGTAAAATTTTATAAAATGATATTTGCTTTATGTTCACACAATACTTAGAAGACTGTATCTCTAATGGTAAGATTTAGGTAAAAATGGTGCCCTCTAGTGCCAATTCTTAATTCTTATGGGGTCATTAGAGACTTCTTGAGAATCTAATGGAAGGTTTAAGTCCTTTCCCTCCTACAAATAAACATCATTTCTGGAGGAAACACTCAAGCTAAACACTTGTCTAAGTATATTATCAACACCCCAAAGTACCACATATGAAATTTTAAAGTCTAAGGAATAAAGCTCTTAGCTTTTGACTTCTTTGACTTCTCCCACAAAATCTATTCTCTAACAGAGACCATGAATACCTCCATCCTGCTTTAGCCTGACTAGGGCCACGAACTGTCACTCAACCCCTTTTATCCCGGCTGCAGACGCAATCAACCCATCGTCACTTCCTGTTTATAGCCTTCCCAACGACAAACCCGCCAGCTTTGGAGAAGGGTCTCCTTTACCACAAATCTGCTTATACTGTATATATATTTTAAACCCATCATTAACTCAAGTCGGTAACAGGGACATTACACCAGTTTTTTTTCTCTCACCTTCCATGACCAGCCAGACACTATCTCCTCCTTCCAATGTACACATTATAGCACTGCTTGTAATGTTTCCAAGCCAGATAACCCTGTGTGGTTGACTGCTTAAATAAACTGTGGCACTTCTGCACAACTGGGGAGATGCAAACTGCTGGGTGCCCTACCAGGTTTCCAGGATATGCTGAGCTAGCATATTGACTTATTTCCAAATGAAGAATATTTGGTGAGTGAGCAATCCAAAAACTTTTCTCCTGATTATGAAATAAGGACAGACCCTCTGAGCAATGGGTCAGAATGAATATCCAAGGACAAATCTATCAACAGATTTTTTTTTTTTTTTACTTTTTGGGTCACCCGGCAATGCTCAGGGGTTACTCCTGGCTCTTCACTCAGGAATACTCGCGGTGCTAAAGGGGACCATATGGGATGCCGGGATCGTACCCGGGCCGGCAGCGGTGCAGAGGCAAACGCCCTACCCACTGGGCTATCGCTCCGGCCCCTCAACAGCTAATTTTTGACAATGGAGCTGGGAACATGAAATGTAGCCAAGATAGCCTCTACAACAAATGGAGCTGGGAGAACCATGTAAAAATTAATATTGGGGCGGGGGCGATAGCCCAGCGGGTAGGGCGCTTGCCTTGCACGCGGCTGGCTCATGCCGGCCAGGGTTCGATCCCCGGCATCCCATATGGTCCCCCGAGCACCGCCAGGAGTAATTCCTGAGTGCAGAGCCAGGAGTAACCCTGACATTGCCAGGTGTGACCCAAAAAGCAAAAAAAAAAAAATTAATATTGTTTCATATCTCACACCTTACATAAATGTCAACTGAAAATGGGTCAAAGATCTTGATATTAGAGTGGAAATGATAAAGTACTTGTCACTTGTCTTCCCGTTGTTCATCAATTTGTTTGAGCGGGAGCCAGTAACGTCTCCATTAGTTGGGAATGAGGTCCATTATCATTACTGTTTTTGGCATATTGAATACACCATGGGTAGCTTGCCAGGCTCTGCTGTGGCTCTGGGTTCATCTCAGGGCCCCAGTCTTTTTCTGTTAGACCATCAGCCATCCAGGGCCCACGGGGCAGAGTCCTGAGTGTAGACAAGTCTGTCTCCTGTGTGTCACTTGTCAATGCAGCCGGGCACTGCAAACCACACCTGCAACACCTCTAGGGGCAGATGATAGTGCATTGAAGAAAATATAGGCAGACTTCTCCAAGATTCGGACCTCAGAGTTGTCTTCAATGACAAATACAATAAAAAAATAAACAAATAGGGCTACATCAAATTAAATAATTTCTGCATGGTGAAAGAATCATGAGCTGAAACTAAAAGATCCCCAGCTGACTTAAAATATTTGCACTTGGGGCTGGAGCGATAGCCCAGCGGGTAGGGCGTTTGCCTTTGCACGCGGCCAGCCTATGCTGGCCTGGGTTCGATCCCTGGCATCCCATATGGCCCCCCGAGCACCGCCAGGAGTAATTCCTGAGCAAAGAGCCAGGAGTAACCCCTGAGCATCGCCGGGTGTGACCCCCAAAAAAGCAAAAAATATTTGCACTTAACACATCAGACAAAGGGCTGATATCCAGGACATGTAAAGTAATCACAAATATGAATAATATAAAAATCCAAAAACCCTATCGAAAAATGAAGAGAGAAAATGATCAGACACTTCACTGAAGAAGATGGATGGCATGTGGAAAAGTACATCATCATCACTTCTTATTAGGGAAATCCAAATCAAGAAGACAATGAGATTATTTCACACAATGACACTTATCAAAATGGCACTTATCAAA
>JAJIBD010016216.1:0-30700 GCA_021461705.1 Cryptotis parvus | reverse complement strand
TATTCCTGGCTCTGTGCTCAGGGCTCTTCCTGGCAGGGTTCAAGTGACCATCTGTAATGCCAGGGATTCAAACAGGCTGGCCGAGGGACGGCAGGCACTGTAACCCCTACCCTGCCGCCCAGGCCTTTTCTGTGTCTGGTGCTCAGGGCTTATTCCTGGCTCCTCGTGGCTTATTCCTGGCTCCTGAGCACCTCGTGCTCAGGGCTTATTCCTGGCTCTGTGCTCAGGAGACCCTATCGGGTGCCAGGATCAAACCTGGGTAGGCTGTGCATAAAACACTTTTTTTTCTGGGTTATACCCAGCCATGCTCAGGCTCTGCCCTCAGGAATTACTCCTGGTGGTGCTTGGGAGTAATCCCATATGGGATGCCGGGCATTGTTCAACCCCGGTCGGCTGTGTGCAAGACAAACACCCTCCCCTTGTACTATCTCTCCGGCCCCCAATTCCGGCTGTTTTTGTAATACCGAAGACTTCACTGGGGTTCTCTTGGGCGCTGGTTCTCCCTGCGTGCCTGTTTCTCTTCTCTGTGGCAGCTCTCCCTCCCGGGGGCTCTAAGCTGTACCGGATGTTTCCCTGGCTGGGCAGTTACCCTAGGGTGCTGCTCGGTTGGGGTAGCTCCCAAGTGTTCATCCAGGATGTGCCTTGGTCCTGGGTCTGCCCCGTGGCGCTGCTCTGAGGAAGCAGCTTGGCGGGATCCCGGGGTGGGTGGGGGGCAGGCCCTCTCCCTGCCAGCCCCGCTGCTGAGCTGCTCACACTCACACTTACACTTGGTGGCTGCCACTTCCTGAGGCTGCTCCAATTATTCCTAGCTGCGGGCTGGTCACAAGTCCCGGACATCACACCTCCCAGCAGGGGCCAGCCCCCAGCCTCTCTGCCTTAGTGCCAGCACCCGGAAGCGCATTTTCTTTTTCTTCTGTGCCTCCGTCGCTGTCTGCCTTCCAGGCTGCCCTGACCTCTCAGCCTTGGCCCCTTTCCTACGGGGCCTGTGGGGATGAACCCCAAAGGGCAGCCCGGCTGCAGCTCCCCCCACCATTACTCACAATGATGTTGCAGAGCAGAAGAAACTGGCAGATGTCCTTCAGACACCGGCGTCTCCAGTGCGTCTTGGGTGGCAACACGATTGCTTGCACCGTTTCCCGGGGCCTTGCGCCCGCCGGGTCCACCAGCCGGGGTGGCCGGGCAGGCGGGCAAGGTGTAGAGGGCATCCAGGTTGGCAAAGGTCAAACCGTGGCAGGGGTCCTTGGTGGCGGCATCCGGGCGCTTCCGTCGGGGCCCGGTGGAGGCTTTCAATGATGAACACGTTCTGGGAGGTGTGCTGGGCGATCATGACCAGCGCATGCGCCAGGTTGAGCGCCCCAGCAGGTCCCGGGCGTGCCCACCACCACGGCCACGATGGAGTAGTAGGAGATGGCGTACTGGCCCAGCGCCGCGCCTATCAGCAGCGCCACGTCCAGGGTGCGGCGTGGGGTTCTTGTGGTGGTCCATGGCGCGCGATCGAACCGGTAGATGACGGAGCCGCTGAGGCTGACCAGGGTCATGAGCCCCAGGCACACGATGTTGAAGCTGTAGTAGGCGACCAGGGGCTTGCTGCGTGCGCGCCCTCCCCGCTCACTTGGACCTCGTAGAGGATGAACACGGCCAAGCCCACCACGAAGAGCAGCAGCCCGAGCACTGGGCCGGCGAAGAACGTCTCCCGGAAGAGGCTGGGCCAGGAGTGGGCGTGGCCATGGCTGGGGAGTGGCCATGGCCGGGGGCGTGGCCGTGACTGGGGGGCGTGGCCGTGACCATGGGGCGTGGCCGTGCCGGTCGGGCCTGCCAGCAAGCGGCCCACGTTCTTCCACATGGCGTAGAGCATGGTGGAGGCGAAGAGGCTGTACTCGATGTTGAAGGGGTACAGGTAGAAGTAGCCCTGCTGGAAGATCTGGCAGAGGGCCGTGTTGCACTTACACTGGCCTTCCCCGGCATCGCCACGCGCTCCGCTGCAGAGAGAAGGGGGCAGGGTTGCCCATCCGCCTCGCTGGGGGCGCCCCGTCCCCTTTTTTTTTTGATTTATTTTATTTTTTGTCGAGGTGGGAGGTCCACAACAGGCAGGGGCTTACTCTTGGCTCTGCCTTAAGGGTCACTCCTGGCTGGGCTCGGGGACCCTATTTGGTTGGTGCTGGGGCTCAAACCTGGGTCTGCCACCTGCAAGGCAATAACCCCACCCTTCAGGCGCGTGGTAGCCTATGGGTTCAGACTTTGAGCTCTCTAAGTTCAAGCTCTGTGGCCTTGGGTTAAGCTACTTAACTCTCGCTTTAGTGTTTTCATCTGTGCAATGGGTATGTTCTTACAGTCCAGCTCCTAGGAAGGTTGGGAGGGTTCCCTGAAAGTGTGTAAGACAAGGCCGGTCTCACTGGTCACTGCTGCCTGCGGACTGAGCCTGTCCTGCCTTCTGACCTTGCTCTCCCATCTCGCGGTGGGCTAACCTTCCTTCCCTTCTGGGGGCCAAGGCTTGGAGGGGCACCCGCTCCCCAGTGCTCTTCCGGCTCACCCACCCTCTAGCCTTCCTCCTGGGGAGCTTGCGCAGGGGGAGACTGGCCTCTGCTGTGTCTCTGTACCCTTGGAAGGACGCAGAGGCCATTGGGACAAGCCCCGGAGCCCAGCTGAGGCCCCAGGTAGCCAGGCCGCGTGGGGAACCGGCACTCACCGTCAAGCGCGAGGCGAGAGTGGCTGGTGTTGCCGTGGGATGAGCTGTAGCTGTGAGCCTGGTGGATCGACTTCGTCCACCACGGCTGCCATCCAGATGGCCAGGTTGGTGGTGAGCGTGAACATGAGGCCACACCTGTTTGGGCAAAGTGGCCGTGAGAGTCCCGTGAGGTGGGAAGGTGGGAGCTGAATGGGATGTGATGAGAAGCGGGAAGGCAGGGCGGCCCCGTGGTCGGGAAGGAGGGTCCAGAGGCTTCCTGAGCTGACCAGCTGCACCCAAGAGGACCTGAGGGCCACGGGGAAGGACAGAGCCAGCTGGGTTGCCCAGGCCACCAAAGCACATGCGGGTGTACACATACCGGGTACACCATACGGAGTGTACACAAGCACATGCGGGTGTACACACTCACACCCAGACACACTCACACCCAGACACACCCAGAAGTGCACTTATCCAGACACACTCACACTCAGACACAAAATCACCCAGACACACTAAGACACTGACACAGTGTCTTACTCACATATACTGTTACACGCCCAGATACTTACAACACACATGCATAGATATACTCACACGCAATTAACTCACATACTCTTAAACACAGACACACACATAACACTCACTCATATACACATTCACAGGCACACACAGTTACACACATAACACTCACTCATAAGCACACACAGTCACTATACACATAACATTCACAGGCACACACAGTCACACACATACATACATATTTACAGATACATACTCATACAGGCATATACAGCATACATACACAGACACACATAAATAAACTCATACACAATACAAATGCACCCTGGTGCACACAAACACATATGCACACATTCACATGACACACATACATACAAACATGTGCATGCATGTGTATGACACACATGTACATACAAACACATACACACATTCATGTGACACACCTGTACACACAAACACAAATGCACACATTCATGTAACATACATGTACACACAAGCACACATTCATGTGACACACATGTACACACAAGCACATGTACACACATCCATGTGACATACATGTACACACAAACACACATTCACATACAAACACACATGCACACATTCATGTGGCACATATGTACATACAAACATGCATGCACACATTCATGTGACACACATGTACATACAAACACACATGCACACATTCATGTGACACACATCCTCCATATGCGGAAGCATACATTCACACACACTCACACACATGCACATGCTCAGTACACACTCACACACACATGGACACACGCACACATTCATGTGCACACCCAGGGCGCTGGAGGCGGCTGACAGTGGGGAGTCCTGGACTGAAGACAGCCCGGGGAGGCAGAGCCAGGCGTGGTGGGGGAGACTCCCCATGCCAGGTGGGCACAGTCACCCCGGGCAGAGGCAGGCGCTGGCCCAGGCACTCACCGGGTCAGATCCAGGTGGACGTGAACACAGTCTTTAGCCGAGACCCAGAGAAAGTAAGTCTGAGTTGAGAGAAAGTGGGGTCAGAGTAGGGGCATTCGCTCCAGACGGCCAAGCCTCCAGGCTGATTTATCTTTTTTTTTTTTTTTTTTTGCTTTTTGGGTCACACCCGGCAATGCTCAGGGGTTACTCCTGGCTCTGCACTCAGGAATTACTCCTGGCGGTGCTCAGGGGACCATATGGGATGCTGGGGGATTGAACCCAGGCTGGCACAGGCCGGCGTGTAAGGCAAACGCCCTACCCGCTGGGCTATCGCTCCGCCCCATGGGCTGGTTTATCTTTAAGGCACTTTCCCTCTTTCTAGCCTATGGGGCAAATCGTATAAATAGTCGTTCCCTGACATCAATTGTTTTTTGGGGGAGGGTCTCCCCAGCAATGTACAGAACCTTGGGGCCACCACTCCAGCCAACAGCTGGCCTAGCAGTGCAGGTGGGTGTGGGGTGCTGGGCCGCAACTCAGAGCCTTACTCAAGCAGACACTTCATCCCTGGAGTTACGCCCGCCATCTCTATTTTATTATTACTATTATTGTTACTTTACTTTTTTGGGTCACACTGGTGATGCTCAGGGTTTACTCCTGGCTCTTCACTCAGGGATCACTCCTGGAGTGCTTGGGGACCCTATGGGATGCTGGAGGTCGAACCCAGGATGGCTGCGTGCACGGCAATCACTCTACCTGCTTTATTATGCCTCCGGCCTCATCTCTGCTTTGACTGATTGATTGATTGACTGATTGCTTTTTGGGTCACACCTAGCAATGCTCAGGGGTCACTCCTGGCTCTGCACTCAGAAACTGCTCCTGGCGGTGCCAGGGGACCACAGAGGTGCTGCCAGGCTGTTGCATGCAAGGCAAAAAATGGTCACCTGCTGGGCCATCGCTCCTGGTCCAGCCCCCCTCTCTGATTTTATTTAATTAATTAATTAATTAATTATTGCTTTTGGGGTCACATCCAGAAGTGCTCAGGGGTTACTCCTGGCTCTGCACTCAGGAATGACTCCTGGCGGTGCTGGGGACCATATGGGATGCCGGGATTGAACCCGGGCGGCACAAGCCGGCCGGCGTGCAAGGAAAACGCCCTACCCGCTGGGCTATCGCTCCGGCCCCAAGCCTAGTTTTGACTCCGTCTTTTCTGATTCCTGGGCGATCAGGCTGGGTCTTGTCAGGGGAGAAACTAGGGGTCTCTCACTTCCTTGGCCACACGTCCTTGCCCCGTGCCAGCCCCTGGCAAGCTTCAGGCCCTGCCTCGCCTGGCTGCCTGAAGCCTCAGGCTCAGAGATTCGCCCGAGTGGAGGAATCTGGCCATTCTTTCACTTGGTCAATTGTCACACCCATAAAACAGAAGGTCAGAATAATATATCTGCCAAGTTGTCAGTCGTTGCTGTAGGGTGGGGTGGGGTGTGATGTCCCAGGGGAGACGCTAGGATCAGCTTATGGTGATAAAGGGTGAGACAGCTCTGCCTCAGCTCAACGGGGAAAATCTTTCCCATGAAAAAGAGGCAATATGGGGAGCTTGTTTGAAGACTCCCAGGTAGAGGATAATCTATTTCTAGAACAAATGCACACTGCCCAGAGGAGCCAAGGCTGAGGTCAGGGGGCTGACACCCATGCCCTCTGCAGGCGCGGGGAGCCCAGGCTGGTGGCACAACACACACCTCCCAGGTGTTAACAAGCACCACTGCTGTGCTAAAATAAAAACTGCGCTGGCTCCTACGCAGGAGCGCACACGTGGCTCTGAGCTCATGACCAAGTGCTCCCAGAAGTGTGGACTCGGAGGATTCCCACTATGGCCCTAGCCCTGCTCTACAGGACGGCCCAGGGAGGCGGGCAGAGGCGGGCAGTGAGTGTAGGCCTCCTGCTCCGTGCAAACACGGTAGCTCTTTGTTTTGCAGGGGGGGGGGTTGGGCCACACCCGGCAGTGCTCAGGGCTTGCTCCTGGACCTGCACTCTACGATTGCTCCTGAAGGCTTAGGGACCATACGTGGTGCCGGGAACAAATCAGGGTTGGCCAAATGCAGGGCAAGTGCCCTCCCCACTGTTCTATTGCTCTGGGCCCAAGTCTTTTTTTTTTCTTTTTCCTTTTGCTTTCTGGATCACACCCAACAATGCTCAGGGGTTACTCCTGACTCTGCGCTCAGGAATTACTCCTGTTGGTGCTCAGAGGACCATAATGGATGCAGGGGATCGAACCCAAGTTGGCTGCTTGCAAGGCAAACGCCCTCCCCACTGTGCTCTCGCCGGCCCCAGGTGTTGGCTTCTTACTCCTCCTTCTACCCACCTGCACAATGACAAACACAGCTTGGACAAGAGGGTGCAGGATCTTGATGGCCGACTGACATTCAAAGAAACTGGAGTAGTAGCCTGTCTTGAAGACATCCATGACTAAAGTGCAGATTCCAAATAGCACCAGCCCACCTGCGAAGGAGAGGTGCGGAGGCGGATCAGAGAGGCAGGAGAGAAATTATTTGATGTGAGGATGGCTGCTGGATGGCTAAGTGGCTGCGTGGGTGGGTGGAGGGGGTGAATCGGATAGATGGGTGGGTGCATAGATGGATGGATGGATAAGTCATTGCATGGATGGATGGATGGAGGGAGGGAGGGGGGGGGGGGGGGGGGGGGGGGGAGGGAGGGAGGAGGGAGGGAGGAAGGGAGGATGGATAAGTGATTGGATGGGTGGATGGATGGTTGGATGCAGAGATGGTGGTTGGATGGGTAGGCCATTGGTTGCCTGGATGAATGGATGAAGGATGCATGGATAGGCCATTGGTAGGTGGGTGGATGGTTGGCAGGAGAGGTGGACAGATATCTGGACAGATGATTGGGCAGACAGGTGGATGGATGGTTGAAAGATGATTCGGAGGACAGAAGGGTGAATGTATGGCTGAGTCGTGGGGGATGGATGCCCCGTGGCGCTCTACCCTTCCAGGGAAGGCCGCCGCAGCTGTTGCCTCGACGCTCTTTCCTCTGTAAAGGAATGGAAGTTTCCCTCCCCCCTCACTCATCCCGACTCTGCCCTCCTCTCCCTCGGCCCTTTGAGTCCTGCCTGGTCCCTCTGGTTCTTCCTTCCTCCAAGAGCCCCAGCCCCCATCTTCCTTCCTCCAAAAGCCCCAGCCCCCCAACTCAGCTCTCCGCCCCACCTCCCCGCAGGCACCTCGCAGCCAGATGGGGCCGGCGTGCGGCGTCGTGGTAGGGCACCGCGCCGGGGCTGCGCGCGGTGCCCAGGAGGTAGAAGAGGATCCAGAGCGCAGCGACGAGCATCATGGTGGTGAGCAGCGCGAACACGTCGGTGTCGTACACGGCCACCTTGTTGAAGGCGCCGCTGATGAGCGTGCAGGCCAGGAGCAGCACGTTCACGGCCAGCAGCACGGACAGCAGGCGGCCCCCTTCTTCCACACCTCGCGGGGGGGCGGCCCGCGGCGCCGGCGGGCTCTCCCTTGGGGCGGGTGGCCAGCTGCTCGGCCATGGCAGACTGCAGGAGGTTGCCGGGTCACTGCGGTGGAGGAGGGACAGAGAGACCCCAGGTCAACCCCTGGCGGCGCCTTTTCCTCCGGCCCCGCAGTCCTGGGTCGACGCCCGCGGGCCCGGGAGCCCCTGACCCGTGGGATGGGGGCCGCGCGCTGCGGGAGTTGGAGGGGATGGACCGAGCCGGAGGGGCCCTTCCAGGGTCCCCACTTGGGCACCTCGAGGCCGTCGGGGCGCGCCGCACCCACCTGGCTGGGCCGGGAGCCTGCGCGGAGCTGGGGGCCAGCGGGCGGCGAGCGGGTTCTCTGTCCCCCGCGGGGGCTGGACGGGCGCTTTATACCGGGGAGCGCAGGACGATTTACAGCCGCGGGAGCTCAGCTCCATAAACCTCTCAGTCCCGCTCACATGATCCATCTTTTCTGCGAGCTGAATTTAGGGGAAGAGCGCGCGGGAGCCAGATAAGGTGAGATTTATGTTACCGGTTAAGAGGCCCCCCCCACCCCCGCCGCCCCGTCACCTCCGCCGCCGAGCTGGGGCGCGGCCCCCTGCACTGCGGCACCCGAGAGCACCCGATCCCTCCCGCGGGCCCACCCTGCCCTGGCGCCCCACGATCCCAGCCACCCGGAACCCCGGAGGACGGCGGCTCCACTGACGTCCTCGGGGCGCCGCCGGCCCCAGACGCGCTCCCAGGCCAGGCGCGCGCGATCCGGGGTGCGCCTCCGGGTCTGCTCCGAAACCGGGACCCCGGCTCCCCCCTTTCCGCGGTTCCCCCTTTCCCCGGATCCCCCTTTCCCCGGCTCCCTTTCCCCGGCTCCCCTCCCCCCGGCTCCCTCGGGGCGCGAGCTCACGTCCTCAGTGCGCGCCCCGAGGCTGCTGACCCCGACTCGGACGCCCGTGGCCGGCGGGCGCGACGCGCCTGGGCCTGCAGCGCCCCCTGCCGGAGCGCGCGGGAGGGCGGCGTCCAGCTCGCTGGCCGTCGGCGTCCCGGGTCTGACCACCCCTCGCCCCGCAGTCTCGGGGGGTCCGCATTGGCCTCACACCCCCTCCCCGGCCCTGGAGCCATTCCCGGACAGGCGGCACCATCGGGGGGCCGCGGGGAGAAGCTCGGGCTGTCCTGCAGGCGCGGGCTGCGCGGGGCCCGGGGCACTCGGCTGGACAGCGCGCGGGGCCCCGCCGACGGCGCGCGGCTGCGGGTGTTTAGGACCCAGGGGCGGCCGGGGGCGGGCGCGGGGCAGCGGCGGGCGTCGGCGGCCTCCGCCCGGGGTGACCGGCTCAGGTGTCCCCGCACCGCGACTCTCCGTGCATCCTGCGGCGGCGGCGGCGGCGGGCGAGCTGGAGGCCCGGCCCCGGCCCGGCCCCCTCCGCCCACCCCATGCCTGGGCTCTAACCCCGCCGCCCTCCCTAGTGGGGGCACTTCCTCGCGTCCCCCGGCCCCTCCCCGCCCCGTCCCAGTCGGAAGCCATGAACGACCAGTACCACCGGGCCGCCCGCGACGGCTACCTGGAGCTCCTGAAGGAGGCCACCCGCAAGGAGCTGAACGCCCCCGGACGAGGACGGCATGACGCCCACCCTCTGGGCCGCCTACCACGGCAACCTGGAGGCCCTGCGCCTCATCGTGAGCCGGGGGTGAGTGGCGGCCCCCAGACCCTTCCCCAAGCCTCCCCCAGCCCAGCGCCCCTCTCCCCAGGTCCTAAGGCGGGATCTTGGGGTCACTAGTGGGAGATGCCAGACAAGAGGCTCCCATGAGGGGGTGAGGGTCTCGAGAGGAGGGGGCTGCATTTTGAGGGCTCACCATGCCCTCAGCAGAGTGAGGGCACGTGGGAGAGTAAGGGGGTCCCCGGGAGCCATAGCGAGGGGCAGGAGTGGGGACCGAGTCTCAAGGCTGCCGGTCCCTGTCGCCCCTGCCCTGTCTCCCCGGCCCTATCTCCCCCCCCCCCACCGCCCCTAGCGCCCTCCCCCTCCCCCTCCCCTCCTAGCTCATCCTGGGGTTTATGGGTGCAGGCGCAGATGCCAAATGTCACTGGCTTCACCCCATGAACACTCTGGCCCTCCCCATGGCAATGGGGTATCTGGGGTGTTGCCCTTTAAGTAGCTCCCTCACCTGCTGTGGACTGAGGAGGGCAGGAGTGGGTTTGGATTGGGGGCCGGGAGGAGGACATGGGCTTCCTGAGGGGCTGATGGTGCAGTGTAAAGCCCCTCCCCAGAAGTTTACCCAGAGGCAGAGTTCCGGGGACCTGGGCAGGGCATAAGCCATGTCAGGGTGTCCCCCAGCCCCTCCCGGGAAATGGACTTCTCAGACCCCAGTCGCGGGTCCCAGCTGGTCCCGGTGGCAGAGGCTGCCGCTCGCCTGAGCTTGTGGGGGTGGGCAGCGCCCAGAGCCCTGCCACTGGCCTGAGCAGCCCCCAGAGCCCAGCCCCGTGGCCAGGCAGCAGAGAACCCCCTGCCACGAGGGTGTGTGGGGTTCCTGCCCCGCCAGAGATTCCTGGGAGGAGGGAGAGGGTGAGTCTCCCTGCAGCAGCCCCAATCCAGCTGGGCAAGGGTTGGCATTTGATGGGGAGTGGGGCCCGGTGCCCACTGCTGCCTGATCTGGCCAGCAAAGGGGACTGAGGGGGCCTCCGAGAAAGGGGGCCATTCTTCCCGGCACAGCGGGTGACCTGGTGGCCTCATTTGTGAGGGGCGGAGGCTCTGCCTGGGCCCCCAGGGGAGGAGGAGAGCTTGGAGGAGCTGAGCCGGCGGGGGATGGGGGCTCTGCCGCGGAGGGGGCTGGGAGGTGCCCTGTAGGGGCCCTCTGGTCTCGGCCCCAGTGGGGGGTGGCCGGCTGGCCCCACTGATGGCTCTCACTGCTCCTGTCCGGCTTTGGCTGCCCCCACTCTCCCCTCCGGGTCCAGGCCAAGACCCGACACCTGCTCTCACACGCGGGCGCCAGGCCTGGCCCTGCTCCCTGCGGCCGGCCATGCCCGGCGCCACGCAGGGCAGACGCCCACGTTCACGTACACTCACAGGGCCTGGGGCCCCCAGCGCAGCCCCCTGGGGTTCTCCATTATGGTCTTTTCCCAGCTCACAACTACCCCACGCCTGCCTAGAGCCCCAGCCAGGTCTCTGGCCCACCACCTCTATGGGCCAGCTCCTTGGGCGCCATGAATAATTCACTCCTTTCTCTCTGGGCATCAAATATTTATCCCTTAGATTCCCAGACCGCAGGTCTGGGGAGGCCCCGCACACAACAAACCACGCCCACAACCCATTACCACGCCCCTCCCTTGTGGCCCCCGCCTCTGCATGCCCGGCTGGTCTCCCTGGTTGTCCTGGGGCGTGGGGCGTTGGGGAGAGGGGATTGGTCAGCCGATCCGCGTGTGTCCCAGAATCCCAGGGAGATGTCAGGCCCTGGGTCCCTCTGTCCCCGGGGACCTCCAGCACGCCTTCGGCCAGCTGGCCCCTGCCTCACCCCTCCTCACGTGTGCCCATTTGCAGGGGGATCCGGACAAGTGTGACATCTGGGGCAACACGCCCCTGCACCTGGCGGCCTCCAACGGCCACCTGCACTGCCTCTCCTTCCTGGTGTCCTTCGGGGCCAACATCTGGTGCCTGGACAACGACTACCACACGCCGCTGGACATGGCGGCCATGAAGGGCCACATGGAGAGCGGCGCTACTTGGATTCCATCGCGGCCAAGCAGAGCGGCCTCAACCCCAAACTGGTGGGCAAGCTGAAGGACAAGGCTTTCCGCGAGGCCGGCGGCGCATCCGCGAGTGCGCCAAGCTGCAGCGCAAACACCACGAGCGCATGGAGCGGCGCTACCGCGCGCTGGCTGGCCGAGCGCCGCAGACACGCTCAGCTTCGCCAGCCTCACGTCCAGCACGCTGAGCCGCCGGCTGCAGCCCCTCACGCTGGGCAGCCACCTGCCCTACTCGCAGGCCACGCTGCACGGCACCGCCCGCGGGAAGGCCAAGATCCAGCGCAAGCTGGAGCGGGCGCAAGCAGGCGCCGAGGGCACCTTCAAGATCTCCGAGGACGGGCGCAAGAGCGCGCGCCGCCTCGGCCTGCAGCTGGGCAGCGACGTGATGTTCGTGGCGCCAGGGCACCTACGCCAACCCAAAGGAGTGGGGCCGCCCCGCTCCGGGACATCTTCCTCTCCGACGAGGACAGCGTCTCCCGTGCCACGCTGGCGGCCGAGCCGGCCCACTCGGAGGTCAGCACCGACTCTGGCCACGACTCTCTGTTTACGCGCCCGGCCTGGGCACCATGGTGTTCGCCGCAACTACCTGCAGGGGCTGGGTCGCGACGCGACGCAGCGCTGGACGGCCGCGACCCGCGGCGCAGTCGGCTGCAGACCTCCCCAGCCTGGACGACGACAGCCTGGGCAGTGCCAACAGCCTACAGGGGCGCAGCTGCGGGGCGAGCTGCCCTGGGACGAGCTGGACTTGGGGCTGGACGAAGACCTGAGGCGCCGAGACCAGCCCCGCTGGACACCTTCCTGGCCTGCCTGCACATGGAGGACTTCGGGCCCCTCCTGCGGCGGGAGAAGATCGACCTGGAGGCGCTGGTGCTCTGCTCCGACCTGGACTTACGCACCATCAGCGTCCCCCCTGGGCCCGCGCAAGAAGATCATGGGCGCAGTGCGAGGCGGAGGCAGGCGCTGGAGCGGACGCCGGCCCTGGAGGACACAGAGCTGTAAGTGCCCAGCCCCCGGCGGAGGCGGCGGGGCTGCCCTTCAGCGGGAGATAATGCGGTTTCATCCTCCGAGTTGCCGCTAATTCCAGGAGGCCCCTCAGGGTCTTCACGCCCGGTTCAGATCAAGAAGCCAGAGGTTTAGGGGCCGGAGTGTACAGTGGGGAGGGCATTTGCTTCCACAAGCAGGCTGGCCCGTTCCATCTCTGGCATCCCATAGGGTCCCCCTGAGCGCCACGAGGAGTAATTCCTGGGTGCAGAGTCAGGCTCGAAGATGTTCAAGGGTTACCTTGAGCATCGCTGGGTGTGGCCCCAAAAGAGCAATAAGAAAGAGGAAGCCCCAAAAAAGGAGAGGGGCCGAGCCATACCCAGCGGGTAGGGCATTTGCCTTGCACACGGCTGGCCCATGCCGCCCGGGTTCGATCCCCAGCATCCCATATGGTCCCCGAGCACCGCCAGGAGTAATTCCTGAGTGCAGAGCCAGGAGAAACCCCTGAGCATTGCCGGGTGTGACCCAAAAAGCAAAAAAAAAAAAAAAAAAAAAAAAGAGAGAGAGAGAGAAAGGAAAGCAAGAAGACCCGTGTGGTGATTGATTGCAGGCACTTTCCAGTGACAGCTCAGCTTCGTGTATGGCAGAGCTCAGGGCTCACTCCCGCTCTGTACTCAGGGAGCGCTCGGGGACTCGGGACCATAGGGGTGCCAGGGGTCAAACCTGGGCTGGCTGTGGGGCTGGAGAGATGGTACAGCAGGTACTGTACTTGCCTGTACACGCCTGACCCAGTTCAGTCTCTGGCATCCCATACAGTCCCCCAAGCACCTCCAGAAGTAATTCCGGAATTCAGAGCCAGGAGTGACCCTGAGCATAGCTAGCCAGGTGTGATGCCAAGAAATGACAGAGAGAGGGAGAGAGGGAGAGAGAGGAAAGGAGAGAGAGGGAGAGACAAAGAGAGAGGAGGGGAGAGAGAGGGAGAGGGGAGAGAGAGGAAAAGAGAGGGAGAGAGGGAGAGGAAAGGAGAGAGGGGAGAGAAAAGAGAGAGAGGGAGAGAGGGAGAGAGAACCTGGGTTGGCTTCAAGGCAAGAGCCCTGGCCTCTCCACTGTCTCTCCACCCGAGGCGTCTCAGCCCGAGAGTGTGCGAGGTGGGTGGGAAGCTGTCTGTAGCCATGACACCCCTTCAGGATTCTTGAGGTCCCCATCTCCAGCTCTGCCACCTGCTCCCACCCCCAGTGTCCCCGACCTCCTGGTCAGCAGGTGGCAGAGTTGCACTGTCCAGCCTGGGGGCTGCTTGTGCAGATCTGGGCTCTGCCCGGGGTCTGTGGGGCCCAGGGGCTTAGAGCCAGGCTCCACCCGGGGTCTGTGGGGCCCAGGGGGCTTCCAAGAGCAGGCAAGCCGTGTGTCCCCAGCGGCCGAGCCTCAAGGCAGACGTGGAGCCCACGTTGCCCAGTACTGCAGCCAGGAGCAAGGCCGAAGCTGCCTGGGGGGTGGAGCCGCCCCTCCAAAACCCCAGCCTGGCATGCTCAAGGCTGCCCTGTGGCCACAGCCCCCGCCCTGTTGCGACACTAAGCATAGCAGATGCCAGCTCCCCTTTGGGCGTCCGTGGCCTGCACCTGGAGGGCCAGTGTGGGCGGAAACTCTTGGAGCTTAGGGGGATGAGGAGGGGGGGGCCTCCTCCCCCGGTGCCCCTTCCCTGACCTCTCTCTCTCTCTCTCTCTCTCTCTCTCTCTCTCTCCTCACAGATGACTTGGGGCTCCTCCCCAGACCAAAGTGAATTGCAAGTTGCCATAACCTACTGCGGGACCCCGGGGGTCCTCAGCTGCCAGCCTGGGAGCAAGCCCACGTGGGCCCCGAAAACCTGCCCCGAGGCCACGTGCACACAGCAGGAGGGGCTGCACACCCCAGCATGTGCTCCTGACCCACAGCCCCCTGCAAGGGGCCTCTAGACGGGGGTGCTGGAAATGGCCAGTCCCGGAGGCCTCTGGGACCCCGAGGTACAACTGAGAGATGGATGAGCATGTATGTGTGCGTGTGTGTGTGTGCGTGTGTGGACGTGTGTGCGTGTATGGACGTGTGTGCATGTGTGTGCATGTATAGACGTAAAGCGTGTGTGGACGTGTGTGCGTGTGGTCGTGTGTGGACATATTTGTATATGTGTGTGCTTGAGTGAGGGCATGTGCGTATGCATGTGTGTGTGTGCTTGTACCTGTGTTTTCGAAGTGACTGCATGTGTGTATTTGTGTGTGTACATGTATGTTTATATATGTGTTTGCTTGAGTTAGTGCAACAAATGTGCGGTGTGTGCACATGTGTACTTGAGTTTGTGTGTGCTCACGTGCGTGTATGCGTTTGTGCACGCATGTGCTTGAGTTAGCGGTGTGCAGTACCATGTGCGTGCATGTGTGTGTGCAAGGGGGCCGGGCCAGACTCTCTGGTTTCTGGCTGTGTGGAGGAGCTTGGCTGCCGCTCTCCCCAGACCCCGAGAAAGGAGGTTCTTGCCAGACTTCTCAGCCAAACCCCCCACGTGCCCCGCCCTCTCCCCACCCCCTGCGCTGTGTGCGGGGGTGCTGGACGCCAGGCTGGGGCGGGTGGGGTGTCATCCCAGCACTCCCAGTACGAGGCTCCACACCGCCCCTGTCCCCCTCGGCCTCTCATCCGGCTCCGGACTGAAACCAGGGCCCGGAGGCGCAGGCAGGGACGCTGTACTCAGTCACCCGCCCGGCTGGCCACCGCGGGCCAAGACAGGCATTCCTGGGACTCCTAGGCCACAGAGGCAGAAGCGGGTGTGGCTGGAGGTTCAGGCTGGCGTGGGCGAGTCCTGCTACGTGGACTGGGCGTCCGGGAAGATGGCATTGAAGTGACGCGCCCCAGGACCCTGGCCGTGGTGCTGTGTGTGCGGGCTGGCTGTGGGTTTCCGTCCTTGGCCTGCGTCCCGGCTCGGGGATGGCGTGTGACTGGGAAAGGCCAGCTCAGACCTGTGTCCCCAGAGCCCTCCGGGCATATCAAGCCCGAGGCGAGTGGCCGTCCCTGAGGAGCCGAAGGACATGGGTGGGAGTAGCCACTGCACCCCAGGCCTGGCCCCGCCTCCTTCTGCTCCCCTTGGGGTTGGGGCCAGTCAGAAGGGCACCTCGGCCCCACAGGGTGTCAGTGTGGGGACTGCCTACCTGCCTGGGTGCAGGGCCAGCTGGGCTGGGAGGGAGATCCCGGACCCGGGCCCACACCGAGGCCGGCCACCTGCCACTACCCCAGTCACCTCAGTGCTTCTCCCCGTTCTCCAGGCCTGGGCCTGGACGCCCCCGCAAGTGCCGACTACTCCCTCTTCCTTTGAGCCCTGGGGGAGCCAGGGGTGGGGCAGAAGCTCACTGTGACCCTCCCAGCCGCATTACAGCTTTTGCAGAGAAGCTTCCATCTTGCTTGGGTCTGGTTCTTTCATGGTCTGGGGAGAGCAGGAGCTGTGGTGGGCCACACCCCGGGAGCCTGTGGGGCTCCTTGCCTGGGACAGCTTCCCTCGCCCCCTTCCAAGCCTCCCCATCCCTGGGCCTTTGCCCGCCCCTCTAGGCCCAGTATCTGGAGCTGACGGAGAGGGGCCTGCAGAGCCCCGCAGCAGCTGGGCGAGAGGCAGGTGGGGCCGCCATTATTCTCCCTCTCCAGGCCTGCTGCCGTGTGGGTCAGGGAGCGCAGCAACCCAGCCTCGGGACACTTCCGCCCACCCTCTGGGCCCTGGGGCCCCGGTGTCGCGCCCAGCCCCCCTTCCAGGCCCCAATGGGGTCCGGTTTCCTTTGCACCCCAGCCAGCTCTTGGGCGCACGAACCAGATTCCCCTGAGGCTGCAGGGACTGTGGTCTCCGTGGGCAAAGGGCGCCCGGCTCGGTCCATGCTATACCGCCAGCTCCGCCAGGGGAGTCCGCGCCCTACTCCCAGCGGCCCCACGAAGCCCTAGGGCCACGTGTCCCCCATTTGGCAGATGGAAAAAACCGAGGTCCACGAGGGGGAAGGTCCCTTCGCAGAACACAGAACTGACTGCAGCCGACTGGGAGGCTGTGCCGGGTGGGGGCGATGAGATAAGATCTGCTCCCCCCCCACCGCCCCGCTGCTCCGCGGGAATCACCCGCCCCGCGCGCTCCCTGCTGGCCGTCGGCGTCACTGCACCTACCTCTGGAAAGGCGGCCACGGCCTGCAGCGCGGGCTGGCTGCCTGGGCTCAGTCATGGGGGCTGACCACTGAACCCGAGCGCGATCCGAGCCTCTGGGCGGCGGTGGACACAGGTTTATTGGCTGCAGCGGGGCTAGGGCCCCTGGGGTCAGTGGCGTTGGGACAGGGAGGCGCACCTTGGGCCGAGAGCTGGTTAGATGGGGGCAACTTTCAGACTGTAAAAATACAGAACAACGTTAGATGCCTGAGCGCAGAGCCAGGAGGGACACTGAGCTCCTGTCCTCCGGGCGTGGCCCCTAGAACAAACGAAACAGAAGAGAACAGGATAAGCTTAGGCCAGTTTCAGCGTTTAGGCCACACGCGGCTCTTAGTCCTGGCCCCACTGCAGGGCCAACGGCGCACAGCCGCACACCTCGCTGGCAATTTTGCTCATTCAGCCAGGCAGCTCCTGGGATCCCGGAGGTTCAGGGTTACTAGACTCACACACTTCCACTTCCATTAGTCATGCCCGGGATGGAAATGGCAGATCTGACGGAGAGAGGGTAGTGCAGTGACTCAGGGACAGGAATTTGTGTGACCTTTGCGTCTTCCAGAGCCCCGAGGGGCAAGACAGTGGCCAAAGGGCAGCCAAGGGGCAGTGGGTGTCCGATGCCCACGGAGGCCCAGCCCTGAACAGCACACGCCACCTCTGTAGCCCAAGTCAGACCCTGCCCTCCCACTCTGTGACCGAGCGGCTCTGGGCGTGTTCCCTCATCTGTAAAATAGGCTCTGTAACTAACTGGAGGAACGAGGCTGAGCCCTTGGGAAATGATAAACTGCATCAAGCACAGGCACGAGCTGACCATGGAGGGGCCGGAGCAAAGCACAGTGGAGAGGGCGTTTGCCTTGCATGCAGCCAACCTGGGTTCCATCCCTGGCATCCTATATAGTCCCCAGAGCTCCGCCAGGAGTAATTCCTGAGCGTAGCGGGGGTGACCCAAAAAGCAAAACAAACAAAAAAAAACAAATAAATGGGTAAATAAATAAATAATAAATAGAAATAAAGTAGTCAAGGATAGAACGGAGACCTCGTTTCATGGCTGGAGGACTGACTCTGCACGCAGGACGCCTGGGTTTGACCCTGTGTGGTTCTCCAAGCTGTCAGCACTGACCCCTGAGCCCTGAAACAGCCCCCTGAACACTGCTGGGTGTAGCCCCCAAACAAACAAAGGTCATAGTTATTGGGGGGTGTTGAGATGGGGCTTTAGTTCTTGTAGGCTCAGTCACAATAAATAAATAAGTTGAAAGCATTGGGGGAGGGGGTCCCGCGGTCTGAGCCAAGTTGAGTTCCTATTGGCCCTCCCCCCGCGCTTCTCCATCTGAGCAGCAGGGGGCGTGGCAGCCCACCAAGAGGGCTAGGGAGTGGACCGTCCAGGAGGCCAACAGGTTCCCATCCTGCCGGGAAGGACAGAGGATTGCTGATGTGAGGGGGTGGGATCTGGGCAGCGGGGAGGGGTCGCATCCTCCCTAGTCCAGATCCCCTTTAGCTAAGCTCTAACCTTGAGAGAGGATCAGACTCCCTCAGTTCCCCGGAGGTCAGAGGGTCAGGGCCTTTGGATCCGCAGTCGGAGGGACCCTGAGTCCTTCCCCCAAAGCCCCCACCGAGCTCCAGGTTTCTTCTGCCACTGCCCGTGCCCAGAAGTGAGCTGCTGAGTTTTGGTTTGGTGTTTGAGGGGCCACACCCGGTGATGCACAGGACGGACTCTGAACATGTGCTCTGGTCACTCCTGGCAAGGCTTAGGGGACGCTCTGGGGCGGGGATTGATCCTGGGTCGGCTGCGTGCAAGGCAAGCGCCCTCCGTGCCGCACTATTGCTCCGGCCCATTAACTGTGAGTTAAGGACTTCCCTGGTGTCAGAAGCTTAAGCTCCGTAGACAGGACCTTCAGGCTACAGCCACAGCCCCTAAAACAAGGATTCGAGCACCTGCGCTTTAAGGGGCTGGGCCCAGGAGAGCAGCAGCCCTGCCCAGGCCAGTGGACATCGTTCTCTGCTGCTGATGCCACTGGCCTGCTGGCGGTGCTCTGACCCCGAGCGTTTGTGTCTCTGTGGGCCGTACCCAGCCCTGCTCAGGGTTTACTCCGGTTCCTGTGCTCCTGGTGGGCTCGAGCGACATGTGGGGTAGTGGGGATCGGACCCAGGTCGGCACACGCTGGGCAGCGCCCGGGCTCTGCTTCAGCCTCTCCCACAAAGTTTCTTTCCTTTTTTTGGCTTTTTGGGTCACACCCGGAGATGCTGAGGGTCACTCCTGGCTCTGCACTCAGGAATTGCTCCTGGCGGTGCTCAGGGACCACATGGGCTGCCGGGATCGAACCTAGGTGGGCGAGTGCAGGGCAGAAACCCTCCCGCTGCTCCCCGTCATTGCCCCTGGGTGTCTCCGTTATCACCCCTGACCTTCCTGCTCTGACTCCTCCTGAGTCAGGGGCAGCACCAGGGTGGGGTGGTCAGGAGCCGGAGGTGGAGCAGAGGCCTGGGCAGGGGTGGGGCAGGTCCACGGGCGAGGGCTCCCCCAGGCAGGCGCTCCTGTGCGGGTGTCTGAGGATGACCAGTCACTCCCAGCCGCTCGTTTCTGGTCTGTGAGATGGTAATTGGGTCCAATTGGGGTCAGTTGTGGGACACAGTTGACTGAAAGTGCTTAATTCAGGCCGCTATGCCCAGGAGGCAGAGTCAGGCCTGAGGAACGGGCAGGGCAAAGGGTAGGGTGGGCACCAGCCAGGCCCGGGCATCCCTGAGGCGGAGGCCGGAGAAGCTGACATCAGGGTGGACCCCGGCCCTGCTCCCTCAGTCAGCTCCTCTCCGCCGCTCAGGGAGCCATGGGAGTAGGGGTGGGCGGGAGAGGGTGCACAGGGAGGGGTTTGCCTGACCAGTCCACACAGCTCACCAGTCCACACAGCTGACCCGTCCATCCCCGCACCCACTATGGTCCCCGAGCCAGGTGCGATCTCTGAGCATCGACCAGGGGTAGGCACTGAGCATCTTCAGGACCCCCAAGGGGGGGGTCTTCACACAGCTGAGCCCCATCCATCTCCATAAGTGAAAATGCACACATATGCACACACACAGCGCACAAACACACATATTAATGTACATATATACACTCATACACACTGAACATACACACAATCACACATATGCTAAACACATAAACACACCCTCATACATTCATTCACATACACAACTGAACACATAAACACTCTCCTACACTAAACATATATACACACACTGAACATAGACATACAATCACGCAATACACTAAACACATATACACACAACACAACAATACAGAAAGAAATACACCACACACTAAACACATTCACATACACACTGAAACAAGCACACACTCAAACACGTAAACATACACTCAAATCACACTGAACACATGGATAAACACACACTCCCACATATAAATACACACTGAACACATGGATAATCACACTCACACATACTCCTACACATATACACACTGAACACATGGATAAACACACCTCACACATACTCCTACACACGTACACACACTGAACACATGGATAAACACACACTCACACATACTCCTACACACGTACACACACTGAATACATGGATAAACACACTCACACATACTCCTACACACATACACACTGAACACATGGATAAACACACACTCACACATACTCCTACACACGTACACACATTGAACACATGGATAAATACACACACACATACTCTACACACGTACACACACTGAACACATACATAACATATTCACACTCATACACATAAACACACGAGACACACACATAGACACACACTCATGCATCCATACGCATAATAAACACACGACACATACATGCTCACACACATAAACACACACACTGAACACATATATACAAACACTAAACACACATACACACTTATACACATAAATACATGTGTACACACATACACTCACAGGCGCACACACAAACACACAGCAGGAGCACGGTGGAACGAGAATGTCCAGGCCTTTTTCCCCGTGGGGAACCTTTCCTTTCTCCCTTTTTCTGTGCATGAGGACACGTCCGGAGCGCTGGGGGCCCAGAGTCAGGGCCCACACAGAGTCGGGGCCCAGGTCTTCTGTGCGAAGCACATTCTGAGCACACGCTGAGCCCACACTGAGCCCACGCTGAGCACACGCTGAGCACACGCTGAGCACATACTGAGCCCACGCTGAGCACACGCTGAGAACATACTGAGCACACGCTGAGCACACGCTGAGCACACGCTGAGCACATGCCGAGCCCATGCTGAGCCCACACTGAGCACACGCTGAGCACATACTGAGCACACGCTGAGCCCACGCTGAGCCCACGCTGAGCCCATGCTGAGCACACGCTGAGCCCATGCTGAGCCCACGCTGAGCCCACGCTGAGCCCACGCTGAGCCCATGCTGAGCCCACGCTGAGCACACGCTGAGGCCACGCTGAGCCCATGCTGAGCCCACGCTGAGCCCACGCTGAGCCCACGCTGAGCACACGCTGAGGCCATGCTGAGCCCATGCTGAGCCCACGCTGAGCCCACGCTGAGCCCTTCAAGCCCTCCCAGGACCCCCTCCACTCTCATGACCCACAGCCCTACAGTGACAGGATCAGTGACAAGAAGCTATGGCCACTTCCACCCTGAGTGTGACCTCTGACACCTGCGGGTCAGAGCTGACCTGCTGTCAAATCATTTTCTCCAAATAGCCTCTCAAGAAACAGGCTCTGAGAGGCCAAGCAGCTTATTGAGCGTCACACAGCAAGGACGGGTAGCAGGCCCTGCTCTCCCTCCCTCCCTCTCTCTCTCTCTCTCTCTCTCTCCTCTCTCTCTCTCTCCTCTCTCTCTCCTCTCTCTCTCTCTCTCTCTCTCTCTCTCTCTCTCTCTCTCTCTCTCTCTCTCTCTCTCTCTCTCTGCGGCCTCCCTGCTGTGCATCTTCCTTATTCCAGCCCTCACAGGCCCAGCGCACCCACCGCTACCCTCAAACCACGCTCACTCTTTGAACTGAGCGGCTGGCGGACACAGGGGACGGACACAGGGGAGGCGGCCCCCCAGCTGAGGCTAGAGCTCCAGCTGAGCGGAGAGAGTAGCCTGGGCCTCAGTTTCCCCTGCTGCCAGGCCCGAGCAGCTGAGCTTCGGCTCCCTTGACTCGTTCCCTGCCCTGTCCCACCGTGACCGTCACTCACCTGCCCTCGTCCTTGCAGGGCGCTGCTGGCCCGAAGCCAGAGCGAGGCTGGGGCGCCCGTCACAGGCGGAGCTGACGGAGATCTGAGGCCGCCGCCTGTCTCCCCCAGCCCCACCCCTGTGAATAACGCTCCTGCTCCTGCGCAGTCCACCTCTGATGACCCGGGGTGGTGCTGGAGGGGGTCGGCACCCGAGGAGGACCAGCGAGGCCAAGGGCCCACCACCTAGGCCGAGAGCAGGGACAAGGTTCCAGGCGGGCAGGAGGGGCTGGGAATGGCGCCCCCCAGCCTCCCGCCCTGGGTCTTCCCAGACCCCGCGAGGCCCTGGGGCCGGGGCAGGTTCCTGCTTACTCCAACCACAACAATAATTAACCCCATTTTCCCCAGCGAATAAAGATCTGAATTGCAGAAGGCAGGAATCATCACCACCCGGGAAGGAACAGGGAGACTGGGGTTCCCAGGAGGTTTACCCACAGCCCCCAGAGCTGCCTGGGGGCCGGGAGAGGTCATGACCCTGGGCTCAGGGAACGGTGGGCTCCGCTCTCCCTCCACGCCAAGTCCGTGTCTCCTGCACATGTTCCGCAGTGTCCAGACCGGTGGCTCCTGGGCATGTGCCCCAAGCGTTTGCTGCGCACCTAGCCTGCGTCATGCTCTGTGCAGATGGCAGGCAGGGCTGTCCAGGGGAACCGGAAGGACCTGTCCCGGCCAGCCGCCTCCTCCCGGGGGCAGAAGTTTTGCCAGGCACTCACTGGCAGTCAGCTGGTAATTCTGAGTGCAGGTGGTGGAAATGTTGGGCCTGGAGTGGGGGTGCCGGGGGCCTGGGCACGCACAGGGCCTGGCCGACTGCTCTGTTGGCATGTCAGGGGGACAGGAAGGGGGCCCCAGCCAGGTCCCTGCCCTCGGTCTTCCTGCACTTACCTACTTCCTCTCTCTCTTTTTTTCCCCTTCTTGGGTCATACCTGGGGATGCTCAGGGATTACTCCTGGCTCTGTACCAGGAATTACTCTTGGCAGTGCTCGGGGGATCCTATAGGATGCTGGGATCGAACCAGGTCGGCTGCGTGCAAGGCAAACGCCCTCCCCGCTGTGCTGTCGCTCCGGCCCCTTCCCTACTTCCTCTTGCTGGGCTCACAGAAGGGTTCCAAGGCTGGAGCCATAGCACAGGGAGGGCACTTGCCCTGTATGTATCAGACCCTTTTGTTTTTCGGCTTTTTGGGTCACACCTGGCTACACTCAGGGGTCACTCCTGGCTCTGCTCAGGAATTACTCCTGGTGGTGCTCAGGGGACCATATGGGACGTCGGGGGATCAAACCCAGGTCGGCCGCATGCAAAGCAAATGCCCTCCCCGCTGTGATATCGCTCTGGCCCCTGACCCTTTTGTTTCACTTTAATAGTCTGCTTACACTTTATTGATTGAATGCGTGGGGGGTCTGGGGGCGAGCCACGAGCCTGATGCTCAGGGACCACACGCAGTGTTAGGATTTGAACCTCTGACTCTGCTGCCGCCATATAAGGCAAGTGCCCTAGCCACAGGGCTCTGTCTTGGTGTTAGAATTAACCGTACTAACCCATTTGAAGGGCAAGTTGGTAACTGGTGAGGGCAACTGGGTCACACCTGGCGGTGCTGAGGGGCCACAGCTCTGTGCTTGGGACTTCAATCAGGTCCTCCGACACGCAAAGCTCATGTTCTAGCCCTTGGGCCAACTTCCTGGCTCTGAGCTGATGAAACTTGACTGTGTGGGCACCCATATAAGTAACCACCCCCAAAGACGCAGAGCAACATCTTCCCAGAAAGTCCTTCGTGTTGGGGCTGGAGCAATAGCACAGCGGGTGAGGCATTTGCTTGGATGTGGCTGGGTTCGATCCCCAGCACCCCATAGGGTTCCCTGAGCACCACTGGTGTGGCCTAAAAATAACAGAAAAATATTCTTCAAGTCTCTTAGCAATTAGCCTCCCCCTCCTCCAGTCCTCTCCAGGCAATGAGGGATTTAACGCAATACTCGCTATGTGTTGCACGGGCTCTGGAACATTCTACAGACGGCAGCTCTGCTCAGCCCTGCTCTGTGAAGCTTCTGCTGTGTGTGTTGCTGTCTGTGGGCCCTGCTGTCCGGCGCACCTTCCACCGGCCATTGCGTGCTGGCCTCACAGCTTCCCCCATGAGACGCCGAGACCCAGCCCGTGCTGCCAGGATGAATCACTACGCCGGGCCGTGAGCTGCGTGGCTGTGCGTGCTCGTTTTCATTCCTGTGTGCTGAGCTGCCCGTGCCGGAGCAGGTCTGCCCGGCACCGCACAGGAGGCTCCCTGTTTCTCGTCAGACTCTCATGGGGAAGGAATGAGCTTCGGTGCTCAGCCCACGCTGCGCTCAGCACCGCGGCGCTTTCATACAGCCCAGCCATGAGCTGAGCTGGGCGGGGGCCGCTCACTGTGCCTTTTACCAGCTGGAGTTTCGTTGGTTTTATGATTTCTTTGGTTTTTCGCCTTTTGGGTCACACCCGGCGATGCTCAGTGGTCACTCCTGGTCTGCATTCGGGAATTACTCCTGGCGGTTCTCGAGGGGACCCTATAGCGATGCCAGGGATCGAACCTGGGTCAAACGCCCTACCTGCAGGACTATCACTCCGATCCCCCTTTTTTTACTTTTTTTTTACCGTACTCAGTAGTGGATGGGGCCACCTGTGACTCTATTGGAATCACTCCTGGCACATCACAGCCGGACCCCTGTGCTGTCTCTAGCCCCCAAATAGGGACTTGATGGACAAGCAACTAACGAAGTTTTGTTTTTCTTTTGGGTCTCACCCAGCAATGCTCAGGGGTCACTCCTGGCTCTGCACTCAGGAATTACTCCTGGGGAATTACCGCCTCGGAACTGCTTGGGGACCCTATGGGATGCCGGGGATTGAACCCGGGTTAGCTGTGTGCAAGGCAAACGCCCTCCCTGTTGTCCTATCGCCCCGATTCTTTTCACACGCTTACTGGCCCTCTGCTCAGTTCCTCGGTTCACTGTTGCATGTCTTCCTTATTTGTTACTGTTTTTTGGGGGCACACCCAGGGGTGCTCATGGCTTACTTCTGCTCTGAGCCCCCGCAGGGCTCACAGGTATGTGATGCTGGGGTCAAACCCAGATCGGTGGCAAGCAAGGCAATCCTCTACCCTCCTGTACATTTTCCAGGCCGGTCCTTAACCCCCCATCTCCCACCCACATCTTCCCCCATACAACATTACACCCCTCACACCTTTTCTGGGGAGGGCTTGGGAACACACATCCAGCAGTATTCAGCCAGGCTTGCTCCAGGCCTGTGCTCAGGGATCACCCTGGCAGGGATGGGGAACCTTTTGAGAAGTCATGGATAGAACCCGCAAGCCCCGCCTCCCCCTCCTACAAGCCCCGCCTCCCACAAGCCCCGCCCCAGACCCCGCCTCCCGGGACCCGCCTCCTGCAAGCCCCCGCCCCTGCTTTCTTTTGGCTCCCCAGGCCCCCTGGCGCCTGGTCCCCCCAAACTGCTCTCCTGCCTTCCCTGACCATCTCCCAGAGCTCACGCCTTCCGCAGGCGCTGGGACCCGCGGGACTAGGCCTCGTTCTGCCAGTCTGAGTCTGTAGGAAAATGCCTGGAGGAGCCCGGAGGCGGCGCCCAGCGGGATTCGGCTCCCCCAAGCTCCTCTTCCTCCCAGCTCTTCTCTATTCCTCAGCGTTTTCTTCCGCTGGAGGCCCCTGAGACCGCCAGGGATTCCTCAGAAATGCCCTAGTTTACATGATAAAAACATCAGGATCCCAGCCCACAGACAAAGATAATATTGCGTAATGGTATTGTGTGTACTTTTAAAAAATTGTCCCAGAGGCCGAGACTGGAGGGTGTTTCCCTGGCAGGGGCGCTCCGGGTTGGACCCCCGCCGTCCCATGCGGTCCCGAGCACACCAGGAGTGTCCCAGAGGCCAGGGCTGTAGCACAGGAGGGCTCTTGCCTTGCATATGGCCAGCCCAGGTTGGATCCTAACACCAAGCATGGATCCCTGGGCCCTCAAGGAGCAAGGCCTGAACACTGCTGGGTGTGGCCCCAAAACAAAAGCAAAGTGTGTTGGTCAAAGGGGCTGGGTCATTTGGGTGTTGTGGAGACAAGGTAACTACGGACACGAAGACCACAAGAGCCAACAGAGTCAGCAAACGATCCAGACTCTAATAAGCAAATAAAAACGCTTGCTAGAGAGGGGCCGGGCGTATAGCCCGGGTGGGCGGTTGCCTTGCACGCGGCTGGCTGGCGCCGGTCGAACCCGCAACCCATATGGTTCCTGAGCCCGCCAGGAGGAATTCCTGAGTGCAGAGCCAGGAGAAACCTGGGCTTGTAGAGAGCGGGAGGGAGGGGAAGGGGACCCTTCCTGGGCCCTTCACGGATGGTCACTGGCATTGGTGAGGGGCCAGAGAGCTGGAATGTTGAATGCCTACAACTGTTATCAACAGGTTTAAATCACAATGATAATTATTTTGGGGGAGGGCCCTGGCAGTGCTCGGAAATTATTCCTGGCGCTGGCTCGGGGATCACTTCTGGTGGGGCTCATACCAGATAGAACTTGGATTCGGCTGCATTGGCTTCTCTCCACCCATAAATAAATTAAAAAAATGGTCTATGGGGGAAGGGAATATAGCTGAGCTGTGGAGCACTGGCCGTATGTGTGAAGCCCATCTGGGTCCTGGGTTTGAGACCCAGCCCTGCAGCATAAAGGACAAAGTGGTGTGTGTGTGTGTGTGTGTGTGTGTCTGTGTGGTGTGTGTGTGTACAATGGGCAGGGTGCTTGCCCTGCGTGCCACTGACCTGGGTTCAATCCCCAGAACCCCATATAGTCTCCTGAGCCCCAAAGAAGTGATCCCTGAATTCAGAATCAGGAGTTAGCCCCGAGCACCGCCAGAGGTGGCCCCCAAACAAAAAATAAACAAAAAATAACATTTTTTTTTTTGTTGTTGTTTTGTTTTTGCTTTTTGGGTCACACCCGGCAATGTTCAGGGTTTCTCCTGGCTCTGCACTCAGGAATCACTCCTGGCGGTGCTCGGGGACCATACGGGATGCCGGGATTGAACCTGGGATGCCGGAGATCGAACCTGGGCGGCACAGGCTGGGCGCGCTTGCAAGGCAAATGCCCTACCAGCTGGACCATTGCTCCGGTTCCTAACATTGGTTTCTAATCCTAGAGAATGGGATGAGCGTAAGAAAGGCCTAATGCTGAAAGGCCTTTATGTGACATGGGCTGGGCAGGAAAACCACAAACCAGGAGAAAAAGAAAAAGGAGGACGTAAAAGGGAGGCAGAGCGATAGCACAGCGGGAGGGCGTTTGGCTGGCATGCAGCTGACCCCAGGTTGGATCCCGGCATCCCATAGGGTCCCAGAGCACAGCCAGGAGTAATTCCTGAGTGCAGAGCCGGGGGTAACTTCTGAGCACTGCGGGTGTGACTCAAAAAGGAAAAAAAAAAAAGAGAGAGAGAGAGAGAGAGAGAGAGAGAGAGAGAGAGAGAGAGAGAGAGAGAGAGAGAGAGAGAGAGAGAGAGAGAGGGGGGGGGGGGGGGGGAGAGAGAGAGAGAGAGGAGAGAGAGAGAGAGGGGGGGGGGGGGGGGAAACGCCCCTTGGAAGGAACCGGACACTGCTTGGCGGGTCCTGGAGGCCTAAAGGGCAGCCTGTGCGCAGGGCCAGGACAGGCGCTGCCCGCCGGCCAAAGCTGCTTGCTGAAGACCCCCGACTCCTCAGTGCAGTCGCTAAACCGCTGACCTTGGAGGCATTTTCTCTCTAGCATTTCCGTTTCTGACCTGGTCTCTGCACCTGCGGGGCCACGCCCGTATCTGGGGGGGCTGCAAAGCCGGACTCAGCGCCGACCCCTGGGCCCCAACCCGGTGCGCAAGGCGAGCGCGAGCACGTTCTGGTTGGTAATTCCAGAACGTCCGTGCCCGGCCCCGCTCACTGCAGACGCAGCCCAGGCCAGGCCGGGCTGGGGTGGGGAGCCGGGACCCAACGCGGCGCGGGAGTGGGAGCTCGCGAAGCGCTAGGAAACCCGCTCAGCAACTCCAGCAGCGTGCGGAGCCCCCAGAAGAGTGGAGTTGGGGCGAGGCGGGGTCCCCGCACCCCTGCGCCCCTGCCTGTCTGCCCGCTCTGCTCCGGGCTCGCCTCACCACCCCTACGCCCCGGGGGCAGGGGGCAGGCGCAGGGTGCCCAGGGCCGTGCCAGGTGGCCGCCGCGCGCCGCAGGAGGCGCTCTGGTGCCCGGCACGCTCTGTGCCAGCCGGCGGGCAGCGCGGGGGCGCGTGACCTGCCCCGTCCCGCCCCCGCCCGCTGGCTGGGCCCCGGCACAGTCGCTGGGGCCGCGAGTCCTTGGCGGGCACCCGGGCGGGCGGCGAGATGCCCTCGGAGGCGGCCGGCGGGGCCGAGGCGCTGCAGCGCGAGCTGGACGCGCGGGTGCGCGCGCCGTGGTGGGCGCCAGCTCGTGGTGGGAGCGCCACGGCGTGGACTGCGCCATCCTCGCGCTCAGCCTGCTAGTGCTGCCGGCCGGTGAGGGCCAGGGGCGCCGGCTGGGAGGGACGATGGACAGGGCAGGGGGTGGAGGGGCGAGAGGGGGCGGGGAGTGCCCCTGGAGCCCGGGCTGGAGGGCACGCCCCGAACCCCAAATTCTGGTTGGGGTGTCCGCCTGTGTGTCCCAGGGGAGAGCCAAGGCTGCCCACTGGGAAGAAAGTTGAGGGGGGACATCACGCCCCTCTCCCCATAGCCTGGGGCGGGGAAGCTGTTTTGGGGTGGAGGAAGAAAGAAGGCAGAGTGGGAATTTCTCCTGGACCCTCCTGGTCAGCGACCACTGGCACGCCCGGCCGCCTCTGCCCAGCCTCGGCCGGGTCGATAGCGCCTGATTGAATCCAGCGTCGGTGCCAGCCCATCCCCCACCATGGGAGCCGCGGGGAGCCCGGGCCTTGGTCCAGACGCGCTGGGCTCCTGGGGTGGTCGCTGGGGACTCTAGGACCTCCCCGCCCTGGGGCTGAGGCAGGAGCCCCACCTCTTGGCAGGCTTCCTGTGCCTGCGCCCGAAAACGTGCTGGTCTTCGCCCTGGGCATCGCCATCCTTGGAGTGTCCCACTCCACGCTGACCGTCAAGGGCAGCCACCTGGCCACCCACGGCGCCCTCACGGAGTCCAAGCGCTGGAGCAGGATTTGGGCGCTGTTCTTCGTGGAGGTGAGCAGTGGGCGGGGCATGTGAGGGCAGCGCGGGTTGGCGTCGGGGTCGCTTAGGGGCTCATGTGCTGGGAGCCCATGGGAGCCGGTCTGCCTCTGGCCAGACTCCCCTCCCTGTAGCGCTGCGCAAGAGTGAGAGTCTGACCCCCGCCCACACATACCTGCAGCCGTGAGTGCTTTCCTGTCACCTGGGGAACCGCCTGCTTTTACAATCATAGTTGTAAGCCCAGCAATGCTCAGGGTTTACTCCTGGCTCTGCACTCAGGTTACTCCCTTGAGGTGCTCAGGGGCGTATATGCGATACCCGGGTCCGACCTGGGTTGGCTGCGTGCAAGGCAACGCCTCCTCACTGCTGCCGCTCCCGCCCATCTTTTTCCTCTTTGGTTTTTGGGCCATACCTAGCGATGCTCCAGGTTACTCTTGGCTCTATACCTGGGAATTAGTCTTGGTGGGGCTCAGGGGAGCACATGGGAGGGATGGTGGGGATTGGACCTGGGCTGGCTGCTTTGGAGAGTACCCTCCCCGCTGTGCTGCCTCTCCGGCCTTCCCCACCCCCTATCTAGAGCGCAGACCCAGAGGGGAACCAGCGCCCCAGGCCTCTGAGTCCACCTGTAGACCTTCCCCTTTCCCTGGCCCTGAGGTCTGACACTGTGATCAGATGCCCCCAGGGCCGTCCTGTCCAGAGGGGTGCAGAGAGCCCAGGGGGGTGGACTGGCTCTGTTGGCACCTGGCACAGCCCTAGTGGGGTCTGGGTGGGGCACGGGGACCCTAAGCAGCCAGTGGGGGAGCCTGGAACGTGGGTTTGGGCCTATGGAACCGAGCAGTCGCAGCCTAGGAGTTCTCAAACTTTGGGGTGCAGCAGGGTCTGGGTTGCTACCACGGCCCTGGTGATCTGATACTCCCCAAACTTGAGAACCTTTGGCCTAGACTCGGGGAGCGAGTGCGACTGTGGGTGCTGAGCAACGGCAGGGAGCCAGAGAGTGTCCAGCACCCCGGAGGACCTGCTTGGTCTCTGTCCCCTGCGTCTCTGCAGAGTCCTCTGCTGGCTGACGCTGGCCTTGCAGGTGACCTGAGGACAGGGTCCAGGCCAAGCTGAAGGACAGCCACAGACTGGAGACTGATTCCTAGTGGAGGAGACGGGGGGGAGGCCTGACTCCACCCCGGGTTGGGAAACTGCCCGTGTGCAACCAGGTCGGAGGGACACAGGCCACAGGCCAAGCGGCTCTTCTCGCTCTACCCTTTTTGGGGAGGGATTGGACTGAAGTATCAGGGAGAGATGGCTGGGCCCCAGCCCGCCTCCCTGCTGTGCTGCCTGGCTGGGGAGACGAGCAGAGCCCAGCAGTGCTCAGGGCTGACTCCTGGCTCTGTGCTCGGGGCTGGCTCCCGCTCTGTGCCGGGCGACCCGCCGGCTCAGGGCGACTCCGGCTCTGTGCTCAGGGCTGACTCCTGGCTCTGTGCTCGGGCTGACTCCCGGCTCTGTGCTCGGGGCTGACTCCCCGGCTCTGTGCTCGGGGCTGACTCCCATCTCTGTGCTCAGGGCTCACTCCTGGCAGTGCTCTGGGCGACCTCTGCAGTGCCGTGGCTCGAACTGGGGTTAGCCACATGCAAAGCAAGAGCCTTAACATCTGAATGATGTCTCTGGCCCTGGAGCCTTTGTCTGTCCAGTGGGGCAGTGCGGGGTCACTTTGGGACTGGCTGACCGACCGAGCAGGACAGGGACACCGCCTCAGCCTCTCACCTTCCTCCTCCTCCAGTCTGAGGCTTTTTATCCAGCGGCCACACATGAATCCTTCACCTGAGAAACTTTTACAGGTCCCTGGGGTGTGTAGGTATAG
>JAJIBD010016214.1:0-14417 GCA_021461705.1 Cryptotis parvus | reverse complement strand
GGGCACCAGTAATATCTCCATATGTCCTGTCTCATGCCAGTAGATCCAAGGGCATCGGCTTGCTACAGGAACATAAAGAGCCTCAAACCATTATATTAGGTCATGGGAATGACCTAATATAATTGTTACTGGAATTTGGCATATCAAATACAACATGAGCAGCTTTTGCCAGGCTTGCCGAGCAGGAGGCATACTCTTTTAAACACCTCCAAATAAAGCATTTATTGATGAACCGCCCGGGTTGTGGTGGGCTGGTCTGCTGGGTGGAGTTCTGACGAGAGGGAAGTCCAAATGTGGAAAATGGCGGCGCCCGTGGAGTGGGGTGTCGCCTGGCTTGTTGTGAGGCTCTGCTGGGGTGGTGGGCCAGGGCTAGAACCTGCCATGCCTCCCGACTGCCTCATGAACGGCTGGGCACAGGGAGAGCAAGGAACAGCTCTGCCCCATGTCTGAGAGTCTCTGGACCAGAATACCTGGGCCGGATTGAGGAAAAAACTGCTTCAGGGTGGGTGTCGATGATCTGGGCTGTGATGGGCTGGTCTACTGGGTGGAGTTCTGATGAGAGGGAAGTCCAAATGTAGAAAATGGCGGCGCCCGTGGAGTGATACATATACACAAAGGAATACTGTGCAGCTACAAGGAACAGTGAAAACAGTGAATTTGCTGCAACCTTGACAGAATTGGAAGATACCATGTTGGAGTGAAGGAAGCCAGAAGAAGACAAGCACATGGTAATCTCACTCATCTGTGGTATATAGAACACTGGATGGGGAAGAATACTGTGGTAAAGGTGGCATGCCTAGATTATCCTTAAACCCAGAGTTTAGAAAGGAGGCATTCAGAGAAGCAAAAGAAACCAAGGGCGGAAAGAGAGAATGGGAAGCAACGGGTGAGCAGGCATCAGGGCTTCAGTTATACTTATATGGGTGAGTGGTGCAGCCACATATGCAAAACACAGACTCCACACCACCAAAAACATGAGATCTCAGCTGCGACCAATGGAACTTTGGGACGTGCCTGTCAAGTTGACAGGCAGGGATAGGGCGGGGTGGGGAGGAAATATGGGGACACTGGTAGGAGGGAAGTTGGCACTGGTGGTGGGATTGTGTTGAACTATTATATGACACTGACTCTCCAGGCTTTCTTGGAGCTGGGGGTGGGGCCCCTCCCCCATCTCCCCGTCCTTCCAGAGGCCCAGTGGTCGCACTCACAAATTGCTTCCAGCGCCAATGAAACCACATCCACTGGCCATGATCAGAGACGCATATAGATGGCAGAGATGCTACCAGGTCTTCCTGTGGCACACAGCCACTTTGCACGACATCTCAAAATCTGGTGCACTGATGTGCCAGGTATCACATCACATTTAATAGAAAGTATAGGTCACACAATCACAGGTGTGTGGTCACAATGTCTATTTTGTAAGAATATATCAGTAATCTCTTATTCAGGGGCTCAGTGGCCCAATGGGTTCATTGTGAGATTTAATAATCTTCATTAGCTTTCTCCTAAGTATATATTTCTCCACCATATTTAGCAAATTAGCTCTAACAAGCAATAGAATATAGACTATTCAGTGTATGCTTAGGATAGATTCGAACAGCAGTTGTGAAAATTTGAAACAAGTGTTGTCTGTAGTTGCAGCGGTGGTGGGTTTGGGGTTGAGTAGTAGAAGCCCACTATGTTCTATAAATTCTGCAAGTGAATGCAAGAACACAAATGGTCCATATTTGCATGTAACAACCCAGAAAAAGGTCATGAGTTTATCAGTACCATTCCCATACATATGTTACAACAGTCAATATAATTGGTGTTGGCTAAGGGTGCAGGCATGGGGTTTGGAGGGTGTGAAACGAGGGTCTTTGGTGGCAGTGGGGGCAATCCCACTGGTGGTGGGATTGGTGTTGAATGATGAATGCTTGTAACAACTGTATTGTGAAAAACTTTGTACTTTGCAAGTCACTTTTTTGGGGGGGGTCACACATGTCAATACTCAAGCGTTACTCCTGGCTCTGCACTCCGGACTTATTCCTGGTGGTGCTCGGGGGACCATATGGGATGCTGGGGATCAAACCCGGGTCAGCCACGTGCAAGGCAAATGCACTCCCTGCTGTGCTATTGCTCTGGCTCCTGTACTTTGTAAATCACGGTGTTAAGAAATAAAATAAAAAAAAAACATTATGTGCCTAAACTTAACTATCAAAAACTTTGTAAGTCCCAGTTCTTCAATAAAAAAAAAATAAATAAAAATAAAAAAGAAGTTTGGTGGCTCTCTTCTAGAATCCAGTTTCACGCCGGGTCAAGCCCCAGAGAGAGAGAGAGAGAGAGGAGGGCCACAGATTTTAGGGGAAGTCTGAGATTCAGCCATTTCTCTGCTCATCCATTTATTCAGTCAATATTGAATGTGCAGATAGTTGCCAGTCCTTTTCCAGGACCTACGGAGGTGAATGACATCCTTTCACAACCACCCCGTCAGCAAGAAGGAATGTATGCATGACATTGACTGCAGCCCGGCACTCTGCTAAGTTTCTGCCTCGTGTCTGTGCTGTTACCCTCACAGCCACCCTGTGAGGAGGCCACTGTGGTTAGAAGAATGATAGTGAGGATTAGAGTCCAAAGACTGTGACTTGCCCAGGGCCACACCGCTGCTCAGTGGTGGGGTCAGGATTTGAATCCAGGCCTTCTGGCTTTAGAGTTCCTTGTGGCTCTGCTCCCATCACAGAAGGTAAGCAAACAAGCAGCAAAGCCGAGTTCGCTGACACAGAGGCTACAAAGGCTTCCCACTGGTGACTGGGCTGAGGCCCACGTTGGACTCAGGGGCCAGGTAAGGCCTTCTGTGGGAGGGGGATACGATGCCAGACCTGGCAGGGGAAAGAGGAACCTGTCAACTTTCAGACCCTCTCTGTGGAACCGGGAGGGTCCCAATGCAAAGCTCAGGGCCATGCGTGATCCTTTCATTCATGATCAAACATCTGTACCTCTCCCCGGAGCTCTTGGAGCCTCCAGAGCCACCTGCCTTGGGGAGGCAGGAGCAGAGAGAGGCTGGGGCACACATCAGGGGAAGGCAGGGTCGGGCCCTTTGCAGGACTTGAGGAATTCAAGCACTGTTTTCCTCACAGACACTCACACATGCACAAAAACGGATCCAAATACCTCCAAATCCTGTTGTCCGCAATTCCCTACTCAGAGTGTCCACTCACCAGCAAATTTCTATCCCCCAAACCCTCCAAAGCTGTTCCAAGAACCTGGAAGTGCTTTTTGGGCTAGCAGCTGCTGTGGAAGATTTGACATGGAGTGCAGCTGGGCCCTCTTGAGCCCATGAAGGGTCTACAGAGAGTACAGAAGCCCCAGGCTCCTGGTTCTTGGGTGCCCTGTAAAGTCAAGAGTAGACAGTAAATACTTTGGCAACTGGCGTTTCTTGGGCAGCAATTTCTAAAGCTGACCGCATGTCCGGGTCATTGCGCGGTCCCAGGAAAGTGGCAGATTGCTGAGATTTTCATTCACCAGGTCCAAGGCTAAGCCATGATTGTTGAGTGTTCTGGGCAATTCAGCTGGTCCCAACTTTGAAGAGTCTGATGAGTGACATAGAGGCTGACTGATGAGGCCAGAATGGCCCAGGGTGGTCCGTGGTTTGCTTAGTGCGGGGCATTTGTTTAGCTAGGGCTAAAGGGCGGCTGGCCTCCTACTTGTCTTGACTCTTGACACCTGTGTTTGCCTGGCCAAACCACTAGTCCAAAGGAGACATTGTCTCTTCCCCCATATAAGTTACCAGCAGGGCTGGGAATGCCTCTTCCCAGATGGACCCCAGCCCTGAACCCCTCCTTTCTTCCCAGCACTCCATCAGCCACAGAGCGATGAGGACAACATCACATCACAAAGTCTGTTTCTGGATACCTGTAACCAGGATCCTATGACGACACTGGATCCTTTCTGGTTAAAGAAATGGGGAAAGATCCCGGCTTCCTGGCAGGTTCAAAGCGCAGGTCAGTTACACAATAATGAGCAAACAAGCTTCCAGGTCAGAAGCTCTTTGTCAAGAACATATTCCAAGGGGGTGAGTGAAGGGTCTCCCCGTGACCCCAGGTGCTGGCTCATCTACCAGGGAGGAGGGGGACAGGCTGGTTCCCGGCAGGAAGGAGATTAGTGGAACACGAGAGCGTCACCTTCTGCCGTGCACCAGCAGCTTCTCCTCTGGCCTGGGCGTAGCTGGGAGCAAGAAGAGCAGAGCTTCAGAGTGGCAGAGTTAGGCCAGGGCCAGAGCAACTGCACAGCAGGAGAGGGCACTTGCCTTACATGTGGCTAATCCGGGTTCAATCCCCAGCACCCCATATGGTGCCCTGAGCACTGCCAGGAGTGATTCCTGAGTGAAGAGCCAGGAGTAAGCTCTGAGCATTGCCAGGTAACCTCCTCCAAAGGAAGGAGACTTGGGTGCAGGAGCTGAGTTCTATGATCCCAGCGTCCCGACCTGTATCCCAGCAGGCCATACCCCAGGCTTAGAGAGTTGCCCTCTGGAGCAGCTTTTGTTCTGCCAGGAAACAAATCCCTGTCACAGTGACCATTTCAACTTTCTTGGAGGCTGTTGGTTTACGTGTCATTTAAACTGCAGGGCCCTCTTGAGATCAGAGCTGATTTGTCACCCACCCCCCCCCACCCCCGCTTCAGACTGGTCTTCCATGGCCTTAAGAAAGAGGTCTCAAGGCTCATGGGTAATAGCACTTGCCAGCGATGGCTACTTAGCACTGGAAATGGGCCCCGCAGCTCTCAACAAGGGTGTGACGCTGGATTCTTCCCACTTTAGAAGGGAGGAGTCTAAAAACCGTTTTGCAGATGGGGAGGCCTTGGCTCAGGGAGCCAACCTCAAACCATAGACTGTGCTTCTGAGTCCTGAACATCTTGCCCTCAAGCCACCTGTATTTCATCCCATCAAGGTACAGAGACATCCGAGCCATACTCCACTGCTGGGCATCTGCCAAGACCCAGGCGAAAAGGCCTGAAGCAAGGATTAAGGGAGGAGAAATAAAAGAGAAAAAGCAATGGGATCTGGGGGCTAACAGCCTTGTGAATGAGAGCCCAACTGTCCTGGCAGCATTTATTGCTTAGAACAACAAGCATTCTTTAGTTGGATTAAACTTTTATATATCTGAGGGTGTTGGTCAGATATAAATATAAACAGGTTTAGTTAACATAAACATAAACAGATGTAAAGAGCTCCCTTCAGGGGAATTCTGGCAGACCTGCCCAGGGGCAGCACTCCACCATCTCAGCTCCAGCATCCTGGGTTCTGGTCCCCAACAGGCATCACCGTGGGAGGGACCATAAACCCCCTGGAATTGGAAGACTCACTTCTGCTTCCTTTCTGGGAACATGCTGAAATGCAGCTGACGGGCACGAAGCTCTCATGCAGGTCTTGCCGCCGAGCAAGAGGCAAGGGAAGAAGCAGCTCAGATAGGCTACCGGTTCCCTTGCCCAGAGCAGCCTGGGAAATCGTGGGCGGTCAGAGGCTCCCACTGCAGCAGAGCAAACAGGCTGGTGCAAAGGGCACAGAGGCCATGTGAGTGTTAAGGCTTCCCTTCCTGACCTGGAAGGAGAGACTATTTGAGGTCACCTTGAACACAAATTTCCCTCTTGCTCCAGGTCCTGGGAAGGAACGCTTTTTTAAAAAATTTAATAACCTCATGCTTTTCTCTGTGCAAGGCATGGGATCCAGACTCTGCACAACAGGTATGGTACTGTTGAGTTACATCTATTGTCAGAGACAAAATATGTTTCAATTCATTACACTTTTTAAAAAAAATTTGGTCACATCCGGTGAAGCTCAGGGGTTACTCCTGTCTCTGCACTCAGGAATCACTCCCAGAGAACTCAGGGGACCATATGGGATACTGGGAATCAAATTCGGGTCTGTCACGTGCAAGGCAAATGCCCTACCCGCTGTGCTATCGCTCCAACCCCACACTTCTCTTTTTCTTCATCTAAATGCTTGGTCTCTCACAGTTTGCTGATAAGCTTTGGGGTGTGGATAGATGGTTCCTTTTCATTTTAGAAGGGAATGGTGACAAAGGGGTGCGTTTAGAGAGAGGACAGAGGAAAGGACTTTCCAGGCACTAGATCTGAGCAAGAGCAAACTTGGGGAGAAGAAGGTCCAAGAAGAGGGGCCGGAGCGATAGCCCAGCGGGTAGGGCGTTTGCCTTGCACGGCCGGCTCATGCCGGCCCTGGTTCGATCCCTGGCATCCCATATGGTCCCCTGAGCACCGCCAGGAGTAATTCCTGAGTGCAGAGCAGGAAAAACCCCTGAGCATCGCCGGTGTGACCAAAAAAAAAAAAAAAAAAAAAACTCATAAGAAGGTCCAAGAAGAGAGAGAGAATTGGGAAGGATTCTCAGAGGATGTAGCAGGGGAAAAGGTCAGTCCTGGGCAGTTCAGAAACTCTCAGATCAGGACATTGAGCCCTCTTGGGTGAGGGGACAGGACAGGATCGGTATCCTTAGATGAAACTGGAAGAGGCTGCCTTAAAGGGGATAAAGAATTTGTGCTGCACTTGCAGATTTTAATTATAAGTCCAGACCATCATCTGGTCTGATGGTCAACCATTTCATCCTGAGGGATAGTAAGAAGCACATGGCTGTTTCGCCTCCATTTTCACAGCTGAAGAAACTCCTCTATGCACAGTATAAACAGGCAAGATTCCAGCCCATAACACAAAGGAGAGGAGCTGCATAACGCTTCCCCAGCCCTTGTTTCCCTCTTTGTCTTGGTTCTGGAAGCATGCAGGTGTGACTTTCATGCCTAACTCTGGGACCGGTTCTTGTTCCGGGCCTTCTGGTGTGCCTCATTGTTCCTTCTGAAAGGGTCTAGTTTCCCCCCAGGTGCCTAAACATTCCCAGCAGTCTCCCATGCCTTTGCTGAGCTGTTGGGACTTGAATCGAAACGGTGATTCGTTCTGCTGTATGTTACCAATGTCTCCTGCCAAAGTCTCCCAAGGGACGTCCATGAGGAAGAGCTTTGCAGGATTGAAACTTCCGAGATGTGACATGTACATGTCAGAGACCTGAGATACAGGCTCCATCCCTGTACCCTGTAAGTCCCAAAGCCTTCAGTATGTCCCAGCCCAAAGCCCTGCCCTACAGTCTTTTTTTTAATTAAATTGTTTATTATAGCACCATGAGATATACAATTACAAAGATGTTCATGATTGGGTTTCAGTCATACATTGGTTCCAGCACCCGTTCCTCCACCTGTGCCCTATTCCCACCACCAATGGCCCCAAATTCCCTCCCTCTCCCCAAGCCTGCCTCTATAGCAGGTACTTTTCCTTCTATCTGTCTCTGTCTCTATCTCTCTCCCCTTCTCTTCCACATTGTGGCTTGCCCTACAGACATTTAGGGATTATCATGTAAATCCCTTTGTGTACATTCAATGCTCAGTTCTAGTCTGGGGTTACCATTTCTCACAATTAGTAGAACACTAGTTTGTATTTATATCCCACTAATGAATGCAGCCATTCTGTATCTGTCCTTTTCCTTCTGACTAATTTCACTCAGCATGACAATCTCCATGTTCATCCATTCGCAGGTAAATTTCATGACTATGTTTTTTCTGACAGCTGGATAGTATTTCATTGTGTAGATGTACTATAGTTTCTTTTTGTTTTTTAAAAATTTTTTTTATTGTACCACCTTACAATATACAATTACAAAAATGTTCATGACTGGGTTTCAGTCATACATTGTTCCGGCACCCATCCCTCCACCAATGCCCTATTCCCACCACCAATGGCCCCAAATTCCCTCCCCCCTCCTCCAGCCTGCCTCTATAGAAGGCACTTTTCCTTTTCTTCTCTCTCTCTCTCTCTCTCTCTCTCTCCTCTCTCCTCTTACACATTGTGGCTTGCTCTATAGACATTTAGGGATTATGTAAAATCCCTTTGTGTATATTCAATGCTCAGTGAAATCAGTACAAAGGAAAAGGACAGATATAGAATGACTGCATTCATTAATGGGATATAAATATATACCAGTGTTCTACTAATTGTGGGAAATTGTAATTCCAGACTGCCATAGTTTCTTTAGTCAGTCATCTGTTCTCGGGCATTCAGGTTGTTTCCAGATTTTCTGCCCTACAATCTTGCCCCAAAAGCTCACCCTAGACAACTCTACCAGCTGCCGATGGCTCCAACTGTACCCAACACACATCCACTCACTGGGAGTTTCACTCAGCAGATACTCATCAAACATGGATTATAGGAAGGGTTTTCCTTAGTAGTACAGTTACAAAGAATAATAACATGCAAAACTAATTTTCACAACAATATTTCATGAAGTGAAAGTGGCCCCTGGCCCATTCAGGACATAGTCTCCTTTTGCTGATGGCATACAGTTGGCTCTGGAATTCACCCTTGCCCCAACTGACAGTTGTGTATCATGTCAGCTCCCTTCCCCTCATTAGTGAGCCACATCCCTGAAAAAGAGCTGGGCCGTGGGAGATGGCACCAGAACCTGCCCAGAGGGGAGGCTTCCTTTGCAGATGGGACAGTGCTACACAACTTGACCTGCAGGGTGTAAAACTCCATTTCTGCGGCATTTCTTCTCTAATATCTACTAATAATGGAGTCATTAAGCATTGAACTGGGGTACTGGAGCAGCAGCACAGCGGATAGGGCATTTGCTCTGTACACAGCCCACCTGGGTTTGAGTCCCAACATCCCATATGGTCCCCTGAGCACTACCAGGAGTGATTCCTGAGTACAGAGCCAGGCGTCATCCCTGAGTATTGCCAGGTGTGGCCCAACACCCCCCCCCCCACACCACAAAAAACACAAAAACCTTTGGAACTGGAAGAGAAAGGAGGACTGGGATGCTGACTAGGAAGAAAATGAGGCCAGTGATGCCTTGTGGAGGGGGCACATAACCTGCCTGACCGTTTGTCTCCTCTTGTGATGCTGGTAAGTCAAACCAGACCCAGGAATGCAGGAAGGCTGCCTTTGTTCTCAATTGCCCCTGACTATAGATGCTCTGTGTGGGGGTGGGCAGGGGAGGGAACCCACCTATGCCGACACCTGGCATAGGTAAAACCAGCATCAAATTCTTCTTCAGAGCACCAGAGAGCTCAGCAGGGAGGAAGCCATGTCCTCAGGCCGGGAATTCACAGACAGCCGTGAAGGAAGATGAACAGGAGATGTCATTCCAGATGCCTTCTTTCAAGATCACCACACAGTCCTCCCCGGACCCATAGTTATTAGGCTCATCCTTCTTCCAGTTGCTGTAGGTGATCTTCCCTCCAGTGATGTACATAAACTGGCCTTCTGTCTGCTCATCCGTGATGCCCAGGAAGGCAGTGTCTGTAGCCACCTTCTGAATTGCTTGGTTCTCCTCAGCATTCTTGGGGGTAGCCACAGTGGCTTGAAGCTGAGCACACAGTGACTTCACTTGGGAAAAAGGCATTTTTTCCCCATTGGTTACGTACCATTTCTTCCCAGTCTTTTTGCCCAAGGAGAAGCTTTGCACTGAAATGACAAAAGGGGGCACGGTTGACTTGGAGCGCCACTCAAGACAGCAGGTGGGCAAGTCCTTCCCTGGGAGACACAGGGCTCTGAAAAAACAGCGCCAAGTCCTACCACCTGCGGCCAGAGCCTAGTAAGGGACACCCTCCTCAGCGGGAGGGCAAGGCCTGGCTGCTGAGGGAGAGGCGAAGTCTGCAGACAGACCAACAGCTCCTCTGCAAGTCGGACCTTCTCTGTGTCCAAGCTTTGTAGGGTCAAACAAATGATAACACTTCCTGCATCTTTTTTTTTTTCTCAGATGTAAATAAAATGTCTCTACGACCCACAAGAAGGGCTTGGAAGAGGATTGAATGAGCCAGAACATGAGAAAATGATGATCCCCAGCTCCAGCACTGGTGTGCTTGGTTTTCTCTTGCTCTCCCCAAGCCTAGGGATGCCGAGATCAGAGAACACACTTACACTTTCTGACTCGATCCAGCTCTGATTTCAGGCTCCTTATTTCTTGCTGTAAGCTAGCCAACGTGGACTCCACAACTACAAAAGAGTAGGAGAAGGGGCAGTCACTGAGAGAGGACTCTGAGCTAGACAGCAGAGCACCAAGGGAAGGCGAAGAGCTTTCTGAAGGCTCTGGTTCATTCAGAAAAATGAAAAAACTGAAAACAAGCAAAAGGGAAAGAACTGAATTTCTCTCCGCCCTTATGTGCCCTAGTAACTCTTACAAATCATAACTCTATAACTAGTATGAAATAGCAATATAATAATAATAATGGCTATGATAATGAAAGCTATTTAATTACAGCTCTGGATCTTTTTCTCACAACTCACATATTGCAAGTTTATTATTTTTATTATAGAAAAGGTCCAATTCTTTTTCTGTTTTTTTTTTTTTTGAGGGGGCCATGTGGGCACACCCAACAGTGCTCAGGGCTTAAGCCTAGCTCTGTGCTCAGGGATTACTCCTGGCAGGGCTTAGGGGACCAGAAGCAGTGCTAGAGATTGAACCCGGGTCAGTCATGTGCAAGGCTGTTGGATGACAGGTTTAGTTAGTCTGGGAACTTTGCTGTTTTTTTTTTTTTTGGGTCACACCCGGCAATGCTCAGGGGTTTCTCCTGGCTCTGCACTCAGGAATTACTCCTGGAGGTGCTCGGGGGACCATATGGGATGCCAGGGATCGAACCCGGGCCGGCACAGGCCGGCCGCATGCAAGGCAAACACCCTACCCGCTGGGCTATAGCTCCGGCCCCTAACTTTGCTGTTTTTACCCACTCACAGTTCAATATACTTACATGTTCTTAAGCCAAGGTTCATTCTAATGAGATCTCTCTTCTATGTAAACACTGATAGAGGGTGTGGCAGTTATAGAAGTCACCTTGACTCTGAATAACTTCTGACTTTCTAGATTGGGCACAGCTCCTCTTTTATACCAATTGCACCCAGCGTGGGACAGTTAGAATTTACCAGAAGACTACCACTTTGGCTACGTTGAGACTATAGGAAGATTATAGGAAGAATCATACTAGTTTGCTCTCAAGCAGGCGACTGTGACCCTTTCAGTATATGGAAAACAAGATACTCAGAATCACCGTGGTGCAGATAATAAATAAGTAGGACCTTGTGGGTATCATCTAGATTACATGAAGGCCATGAAATTAAGATGCATTACTTTATATCAGCCCCCCCCCCCCCTCCTCTCTCTCTCTCTCTCTCTCTCCTGTGTTTTACATAAGTGATAATGTCAGAAGAAGAGATTAGTAACCTTTGTTTATACCTGCAATAGGGTGTGGCACCGTCCTTCTACAATCTGTTTAGGGTTCTTTGTTGACACTACCCTCCCTGTCACAGATAGGATTACTTTGGTGTATATAAAGGGAACAAGTCTTGCCAGGAGTGGTCCCTGAGTAAAGAACCAGGAGGAAGTTCTGAGCACAACCAGATGTGGTCCAAAAGCCCATATGTATTCTGGAACCCCTGGAAAATGGGGAACAACACAGCAACTTGTTTCAGAGTGAATGAAATCAGTAGCAACAAAATTTAAACTATTAATATTTGTCCAGCACCAGTCAAATGAATAAAAGCATAAAGAGTGTTCCTGGGCCTAAAAATGAAAGAGAATGATTGGAAGATTGTTTTTCAGGGGCCCAAGAAATAGTGCAGCAGGTAAGGTATTTAGAATGATTGTAAGATTATATCACGATCTTCCCGTTGATCATCTATTTGCTAGATTATATACTTTGGTGTATATAAGGGTCTTTCCTTGTAAAGACCCTGAAGGAACGGTTTGAGGCTCTTCATATTCCTGAATCAACCAGATGCCATTGGGCTACATTGGCACGTGATAGGGTCCAATGGAAATGTTACTGGTGCCCGCTTGAGCAGATCGATGAATAACGGGTTTCAAGTGATCAAGTGAAGTGATATAAAGGAAAGACTTGAGGCCTCTTCACCTTTTTTCCCTTCTTTTGGGTAGGACTCCTTTCTCGGGTGAGATCCTCTCTCTTTGGTGGGGACTTAGGCTCTTTTGTATGGTCTAAGTTATGACCAGAACTAGAGTTCTTTCATTATATTGGACTGCTGTGGAAGAGCTCTTGCACTATTAAAAGCGTTTTTTGGAACTGCGCTGGACTCATGAGTTTTCATCCGTTTCCCCGCGTCCTCGGAGGTAGAAGAGAACTTCTGTCCTGATACTGTCAGGGACCCCAGCGGCATCCCGACACAAGGCTAAATAAATACCTTACCTGCTGCACTATTTCTTGGGCCCCTGAAAAACAATCTTACAATCATTCTCTTTCATTTTTAGTCCCAGGAACACTCGTTATGCTTTTATTCATTTGACTGGTGCTAGACAAATATTAATAATTAAAATTTTGTTGCTACTGATTTCATTCACTCTGAAACAAGTTGCTGTGTTGTTCCCCATTTTCCAGGGGTTCCAGAATACATATGGGCTTTTGGACCACATCTGGTTGTGCTCAGAACTTCCTCCTGGTTCTTCATTCAGGGACCACTCCTGGCAAGACTTGTGGACTACATGGGGTGTCAGGAATTGAAGCTGGGGGGTGAATCGTGCCACCAGTGGCATTAGGGATGAGCCTTGGTCCTTCACTTGTCCCAGTCAGTGAAGCCACTGAGCCATCTTCTGGGCTTCTCTCACCGAGCATGCTCACAGCAGGGCCCCCTGGATCGCCTTTGGTGCTTGCAGGAGGTTCTGATTTACGTAAGGAAAAGTGTGCTTGCCAGACAAGAGCCTAAAACCATTGTGAGGCAGACACTGTCCCTGCTGCTCTTGGGACAATTGACTCAAGAAGACCCATTTCCTCTCTAACAACTAGAACACACACAGGATGATTTCCGCTGGAAACCTGTCTCATTTGGGAGAGAGAGAGAGAGACCAAGGCAGTGACCGACAGGGTCTGGAGTCCTGTCCAGTATGTACCACATCTAACCTTGTTAATAGACCCTTGGAAAGAACTCTAAGTGAAATGACATATAACAATTTACTGTACAATTTACAAAGATCAATGATCTATTTCTGTTTATGAAACTTTCACTATGGGGCCAAAGAGAGGCTGGAGATATGCCTGACATGTGGGAACCCCCGGGTTCTTTCTGTGCCCACATGGTTCCGTGTGGAGGCTTAAGATCAACTCCTGGCAGAGAGTTGATCTTAAGCCTTCTTAGATTTTCCTACCCAAAGAAAACCAAAAACATAGTGAAAGTTCTAAAGGTGTCAAACACTTGGTGGTGGGGTGGATGGGTGGGGTGTGAGATTGAGCCACACTCAGCAGTACTCCGGGGCTAATCCTGGCTCTGTGCTATCACCCAACCTCCTTTATTACTGCTTCCCAGAGCACCTTTAATGTTAAACATTGGGTAAAGGAACATTGGACAGAACATCCTTCATTACAGGGTGCGTTTCCACACATCACATGTTCCCGCACACACACACACACACACACACACACACACACAAAGCAACTCAATTCAAGGGAGCCAATATAGTCAGGCAAGGGAGGGAACCCCTCAAGGCCCTGAAGTGTATCTGGATGTAGAATATCTCCCGGAGGGATAAAAGAAGGGACCCCTTCCCTCCGGCCCCTTGGCCTGGGCTCTGTGTCCCCTCAGCCCACACCACACCAGGAAGGGCTCCTTACCCGAACAGTCTCCTTGATCTCCTTTGGAACCCTTGGACCCTGGAATCCGGTGGACCCCCGTGGTCCTGGAGGCCCCATTTTCCAGGGGGCCCTGCAGACCCCTGAGCCCCTTGCCCTGTTGGCAGAACAAGAAAATGAGACCTGAGGGGCTTGCTGATATTTTCTTTTTGCAAAAGAAAATCTACTCACAGGGTCCCCAGGAAACCACCAATGAGCTAGTGTTGATCCCAAGAAGAAAGAGCCTACTGCATCCCAGGGGATGGCCTGTCCCGGGCCGCAAACACACAGACACTTTCTCAAGGGACAGTGACCCTCGGCCAAACCCTGTGTGAATAGGTGGAATCCCAGAGGACCAAGAAGCATCTCTGATTCTTCCCGTCTCCACCGGGTCCAAGGGTGTGCTGGCTTATGTCTGGGGCGGGGGGCCCATGCAGGGACAGAGTAGCCTGCCTCATACCTGGCTCTCCCTTTTCACCCTTGGGTCCATCTCGCCCATCCCGGCCTGGGGTGCTGCAGGCAATCACAGGAACAGGTTTTTTGAACATCTTCACAGTTCTGGGGTTCAGAGCAGGAGGCTCTCACCACGCACAGGAAGAAGACGGCAAGCGAGGACCTCAGAAACATGCTGCTTACCTAAAGTGGAGGAAAAATCAGGGAAAATCATTGCCTGGCCTTTTGTCTGGTCAGCGCTGGCAGCCACCCCTGGTGTATGGGCCAGACTCTTCCTTCCCTTCCTTCCTTCCCTTCCCTCCTTCCCTTCCTTCCTTCTT
>JAJIBD010016212.1:0-24836 GCA_021461705.1 Cryptotis parvus | reverse complement strand
GAGGAAAATCCCAAGGGGCCTGCCTGCTGGAGAACCTGCTGAGAGAGAATGAGAGAGAGAGAGAGAATGAGAGAGAGAGAGAGGTCCCTGGGGACAGGTTCCTAGAGTGAGGTGAAGTGAGGAGCGAAAGAAGACAAGTTAAAAAGGAGACTTTCAAGAGCTTTTGGTCTTGTTCCTTTATCTGTCTGTCAAGGGAATAGTTGTCAGCCCCAACACAGGCCAGGGACCTTAATAGATTGTGAGTACTGTTGGGGGACCTCCGCTGGGCCCCAGCATCTGCTACTTTGGTTACCCTCTGACCGAGTAACTGTTGGGGCCTGTGGTCCTTGGGGGGGTCTCTTGGGCCTGGGGCCCTGGGGGGGGTTCCCTTCAACCATGACATTTGGCATTCCACTTTCAACAATATTACACATGCTTTTATTGTTTTGATAAAACTAAAAAAATATTTTGCTAAATTTGATCTATATATCAAAATATGTTCACAGACTATTTGTCAATACAAATAAATAATATGAAATAGAAAATACCCCCTGAATTTAATTTTATTAATTTATTTTTGTCTTTTTTGGGTCATATCCGAAGATGCAAATGTGATCCAAAAAGCAAATAAATAAATAAATAAGTAAATAAGTAAATAAATAGATAGATAAATAAATAAATGGATAAATAAATAAATAAAAGCAAATTGGGGCTGAAGAAGTAGTACAGGGGTTTGAATCCCCCAATACCACATATGGTCCCCTTGGGCACTGCTGGGAATTTTCCTGAGCACTGCTGCATGTGACCCAGAAACAAAACAGCAAGTTGAACTGAATCCAAAGATCATGCTTTTTTTTTTTTTTTTTGCTTTTTGGGTCACATCTGGCAATGCTCAGGGGCTTCTCCTGGCTCTGCACTCAGGAATTACTCCTGGCGGTGCTGGGGACCATATGGGATGCCGGGATCGAACCCGAAGCCGGCATAGGCCGGCGCATACAAGGCAAACGCCCTACCCTCTGGGCTATTGCCCGGCCCCAGATCATGCTTTTTGGGGCTGGAGTGATGGTACAGTGGGTAGGGCATTTGCCTTGCACGGCCAACCCGGTTCTATCCCCAGCATCAAATATGGTCCCAAAGCACTGCCTGGAGTGGTTCCTGAGTGCAGGGCCAGGAATAACCCCTGAGAATCACCGGTGTGGAAACAAAAACCACAAAGATCATCCTTTGTGCGTGCAAATAGACTGTTCTTTCACTCATGTTATAATAACTAATAAATACACTTTACTGTAAGAAAACTAGGTATTCTTTTTGAAGACAGATGAAAGTCTTGCTCTTAATCTTTACTTTGACATGTATAACAGCCTGTTTCCTGGTAGTGCCTTTACCCTAAAAATGTCCTCTTTCATAGGACTGCCCTACATTTAGCCTGCGCCGGTGGCCATCGAGAAGTAGTCACTCTCCTTGTGGAGAGAAAATGCCAACTTAACCTCTGCGACAGTGAGAGAACAGCACAGCGCTGATGAAGGTATGTCGGCACCAGATCACGTGACGTGAAGCGAACGCGATTCAATTCATTTGAACCTAATGAGAGGAGCTCATTGAAGTATGATGAATTGGCAAAACCTGGGGAATGTTTCTTTGGCGTTCCTAGAACTTACGTTCTGTTTCTTGGCCTGACGCTGGCAGGCAGTGCAGTACCAGGAAGAGGAATGTGCCACAATCCTGCTGGATCATGGTGCAGACCCAAACCTGCAAGATGTCAGAGGTAACACGGCTCCCCACTACGCCGCCTTGGGCCAGAACCAGTCAATAGTGGCAAAGTTGCTGTCGCACGACGCAGATACTGAAGTGAAAAACAAGGTATGCACAATGACTAACTTGACAAAATAGCTGAAGTACATGCTTTCTGTAAGCCTTAAAACAGGATGACTGTGGAGGGCTGGAGCAATAGGAGAGCAGGTAAGGTGGTTGCCTTGCGTTTATTTGACACAGGTTGGGTCATGGCCCTGTGGACGGTGGTAGCTCCTCCTCATGCCAGGTCAGGGAGCAAAGGGCAGTGCTGTGTGTCCTAGCCAGCCTCCACTCCTGCAGGAGAAACTTCTCTTAGTGCCTAGCTTTGTTTTTCTTTCTTTCTTTTTTTTCTCTCTCTCTCTCTCTTCTCTCTCTCTCTTCTCTCTCTCTTCTCTTCTCTTCTCTTCTCTCCTCTCTTCTTCTCTCTCTCCTCTTCTCTTCTCTTCTCTTCTTTCTCTTCTCTCTCTTCTCTCTCTTCTCTTCTCTCTCTCTTCTCTTCTCTCTCTTCTCTCCCTTCTCCTCTCTCTCTCTCTCTCTTCTCTTCTCTTCTCTTCTCTCTCTCTCTTCTCTCTCTCTCTTCTCTCTCTCTCTCTCTTCTCTTTTCTTTTCATACGTGGTGTTCTCAGGGCTTACTCCTGGCTCTGTGCTCAGGAATCACTCCTAGTGGGGGTTCAGGGACCATATGGGGTACAGGGTAGAACCATGCGCAGGTCAGCTTACATGAAAGGGGAGCACCCTGCTGCTACCCTGCCCCTCCTAATCCTCCCCTTAGTGCTTGGGAGTCGGTCAGTTCAGTGACCTTACAGATCTGAAAGGCCTGTGGGATGCCGGGGCGGGTAGGGAATTCATTTCTCTTTAGGAAACGAGGAAGCTGGGCATGGCTGGCGAGAGGAATGGGTAATGCCTATTGCAGGTTGCTGGGAGGGAGAAGCAGCCTGCAGGCTGGACACGGCCCCCAGGTTCAAAGACTGAGGGCAAGGGCGTCAGGTACTGCCTTGACTTTGGTGAAGTCATCCACTGCTGTTGCTCGCCATTTTGCCGGCTCTGACCCCCCACTGGTGTTTCTCCTGTCAGTCCCTTCAGAGTGGGGACATTGGGGGAGGGTTGCATCCCAGCTGTACGTTGGGGGCTGGTGATGGTGAGGCTGGTCCAATTGCTTTTTTCCCTTGAAAAAGTTAATACATGTGGCCTTCTGGCAGGATTTTCCTGTTGACATCAGTAGGGTCAGTGTTTTGTATTTGGAAGCTCAAACACTCCTTGAATGAAATAGTCTGAAATAATTGTTTAAGATTTGACTTATTTTTAGAATTTTATTTAAGTTAATTTTTAGGGTCCAAGCGAAGCTCAGGGGTTACCCCTGGCTCTGCACTCAGAAATTACTCCTGGCGGTGCTCAGGGACCATATGAGATGCCGGGTGTTCAAACCTGGGGTGGGTGCATGCAAGGCAAACTCCTTACCTACTGTACTATCTCCTTAGCCCCAATTTTTTTTTTTGGCTTTTTGGGTCACACCCAGCAAAAGGTTACTCCTGGCTCTGCACTAAGGAATTACTCCGTGCATATGCTTGGCCCAGCATATGGGGTACTCAGGGGACCATATGGGATGCCGGAGATCGAACCCAGGCTGGCAGAGGCCGGCTGCGTGCAAGGCAAACGCCCTACCTGCTGGGCTATCGCTCCGGCCCCAGCCATTAATTTAAACATTTTTTAAATTTTTTTATTGCTCCAGCCCACAAGGTATTTTTTAAACATTCACATTCAGTTAATATTTTACCAGGGGTCGAAGCCCTTGGAGCCTCATGCATGCAAAGTATGGCTTTTGCTTACCATTAAGCTGAGCCCTGGCAAGAAGTGGCATTTTATTTTCTTGATTTTGTTATTGTTAATGTGGAGGCAAATTGGTTGGCAATCATATTAGGATTTTTTTTTTTCTTTTTTGGGTCACACCTGGCAACACTCAGGAGTTACTCCTGGCTCTTCGCTTGGGAATTACTCTAGCAGTGCTCAGGGGACCATATGGGATGCCGAGGATCAGACCCTGGTTGGCTGCGTGCAAGGCAAACACCCTACCCGCTGTGCTATCACTCCAGTCCCCCTTCTTTTTTTTCTTTTCGGCATTTTGGGCCACACTCAGCAAAGCTCAGGGGTTACTCCTGACTCTGCACTCAGGAATCACTCCTGGGGTGCTCGTGAGATCATATGGGATGCTGGGAATTGAACTTGTGTTGGCCGCATGCAAGGCAAATGCCAACCTACTGTAACGTGGGGATTCCAGCCCATGTTAGGATTTCTGCTTCAGGTGCACAGCAGTTTGTTTGTGAAGCAGCAGCACCTGGGAAATTCCAGAGGGTGACAAAGAGCGTGCTGCTTTCAAGATATCTTTCTGTGCCTTGTGTTTAGCTTAAGAGGTTCCCTTATAAGTTTTAAAAAATTCAGGTTAAAGTTCAGTGATTTTATAAATTACTTATTGGTTTTCCTGTCTTGCAGGATGGTGTCACACCTGTTTTACTTGCTGCAAATGAAAATAAACAAATGGCAGATTTTTTAATAAAGGAAGCCAACTTACATGCATTAGGTAAAATTCAAAGGTATAGTACTATATTTGTTTTTAACACCTTAGTGTTATTCTACGGTAGTAACAAGCACACAGATCACAAAGGTTAAATTGGGATTGGGGATGTGGCTTAGGACTTGCCGTGCATAACAGTAAGCCCAAGAGTAAGCCCAACGTGCTCAGGGTGGACCTCTCGGTGTGGGCCACCTGAGCGCCTCTGGATGTGGGCGGCCCCAAAAAAAAATTAAAGCACACAAATGCAGGAAGATTAAACTAATCAGAGAGATCCAAACAGTGCCACAGAAGAGATCAGACTTTTCTTTCTCCTTGTTACCAGATCTGAACCCCAGTCTGCTTTACTTCCTGGGGCGCACTTCTCTTCGTCTGTGAAAAGTCCCGTGTTATCCTTTCTAGAGTAGTAGATACCACCTGGCCTGAGATCTCAAAATAAAGGTTGACTGGTCATGTGTTTTGTTTTCCCTAGCAGTGAAAATCTCCCAAGTGAGTTGGTTCTGCCATAAGTTTTATTTATTCTTTTTTTTTTCAAACAATTTAGAGGCTGAAGAGATGGTATAGCAGGTAGGGAGTTTGCCTTGCATGCAGCCAACCCAGGATTGATCCCCAGCATCCTATTGGTCTTCCAAGCCCACCAGGAGTAATTTCTGGGTACAGAGCCAGGGGTAACCTTGGAGTATCACTGGGTGGCCCCCTAATTTTTGTTGTTTGTCTTTGTGCCACACCTGATGGCTCTTGGCTTGCTCAGAAATCACTCCTGGGAGTGCTCAGGGAACCATATACGGTGCCAGAGATTGAACCTCAGTGGGCCACATGCACATAGAGCTGCATTTAACACAGCTTCCCTTGCTGTACTGTCTCCAGCCTGACCACAAATTTTATTTATTTCAAGAAATATATATATATTTATATATATACATTATATATTATATATTTATATATAATATATAAAAATATTTATAAATATATAATGTATAATATATATATATCATATTATATTATAATATATATTTATTAATATAATATAAGAAATATATATTTATATTTATACATTATATATTTATATATAAATATTTATAAACATATAAATATATAATATAATATATATTAGATATAATATAATTTATAAATATATAACATAATAATTATAATATATAAATATATAATATAATATATATTATATTATTATATATATTAATATAATATGTAAATATATAATATAATATACATTATATTATATATTTTATATATAATATAATATATATTATATAATATAATATATTATATATATTATATATATTATATTATATTATATATTATATATTTATATATAAATATATATAAATATTTATAAATATATATAAATAGTAATTCCTGACACAAATTTTATTTATTTCAAGAAATATATATATACTTATATATACATTATATATTATATATTTATATATAAATATTTATAAATATATATAAATATAATATTTATATTTATATTTATATTATATAAAATATAATATAAATAAATATTATATAGTAATATTTTATATTATATAAATATTTTATACAATATTATAAATATAAATATTTATAAATATATAATATAATATAATATTATATATTTATATATATTTATAATATTTATAAATATTTATATATAAATATATAATATATGATGTATATATAAATATATATATTTCTTGAAATAAATAAAATTTGTGGTCAGGAAATTCCCTGTGGTGGGGGGATCATATGGGATGCCGGGAATTGAACCTGGATCAGCCGTGTATAAGAGTGTGACCCACAAAGCAAAAAATAAATTAATAAAATTAAAAAAATAAAGAAATAAAGTGGGTTAGTTGCTGTTAGGAAAACTAAGTGCCATCAGTGTCTTTGTGTTATAAATGGACAGTTATGTATTCTGCATATGCCACTTGGAAATGAACATGGAGATTAAGTGTTGTCTAATAGAAATCTGTTTGTTTAGGCTTTTTTTTTTTTTTTTTTTAGCAGTGAAGTAAAATAGGTTTTATTGAGGCGGTTTTTGGAGAGGGAAGGGGGAGAGAAAGTAAGAGAGAGAGTAACGCGCTCAAGGGAGAACGCGGGCTGCTTCAAAGGTGGAGAGCGCGAGTAAAAGAGAGAGTACACATATCAAGAGGGGAGATGCGGGCAACACACGTGCTCAGGCACCACATGTGCTTGGCCACATGGGCTCAGGCAGCATGAGTGTCCTTGCAGCATGCGCGCCAGGCAACATGTGAGCCCAGGCAGCATGTGCGCCTGTTTAGGCTTTTAGTAGGTAGAAAAACAATCATTGTTCAAGGCTAGGTTAGGTTTAATTCCTTTTTACATTTTTTGGGGGCCACTCCCGATGATGCTCAGAGGTTACTCAGGGGACCATGTGGAATGCCTGGGCATCAAACACGGGTTGGCCATGTGCAAGGCAAATGCCCTCCCCTGCTGTGCTATCACTGCAGCCCCTGGTTTAATGTCTGAGTTTTCTGCTCTTGGTTGTGTTGCCTAAGTAATAGGGGAAAATTCTGTTATGTAATTTAACAAGTTTAAGACACTTTCACCATGTCCGACTAAGTAGTTTACTCAGATGCTCTCAGTTCATAAGTGTTATACCGTCCTCATTTCTTCTTTAAATTACATGTGTATCAGCTTGACAGATAGCTCAAAGTCAGTCTTGCTGGACTTTGGTCCCCAGCGCTGCCTGACCTCTTGTAGCTCTGCTGGGCCCTGAACTTTTTTTTTTTTTCTTTTTGGGTCACACCTGGCAATGCTCAGAGGTTACTGCTGGCTCTTCGCTTAGGAATTACTCCTGGCAGCGCTCAGGGGACCATATGGGATGCTGGGGATTGAACCCAGGTCGGCCACGTGCAAGGCAAACGCCCTACCTGCTGTGCTATCATTCCGGCCCCTGGGCCTGAACTTTGATCCATCTGGCACACACAGCTGTGCTGAGAACCATGGGGAGGGGGCTTGGACTCCCTGAACATGTGTACAAGATCCCCCACCCCCTCCACAAGAAAATTTCATATTTAATAAAAGGATTATAGAACTTAAAAGTTTAAAGCATATGGGATAATTAAAGTTTTGATTTTTTATTAGAAAAACTAAGAAGTGGTTTTCATTAGTATTAAAATGGTTACTATTATTTCCTTTTTTTTTTGTAGTAGCAATCACCAAGTATTTTCTGAAAATACACTAGAAAACAGACCAAAAAAATCCTCTTCAAAATAACAATCAAGGTAAGATTTCATATAGTGACTTATACTTGTCCTACCATAGGTAAAAGTAAGAATAAGGCGTTTGAGGACTACAGGGCGAGTCAGGAGACTCGCCTTGCATTCTGCTGACCCTGGTTCGAGTCTCGGCACCACCTTTAGCGTCTGAACATGGCTGATGTGTCACACTGTGCCCCAAATGGACCCAGAATTCTGAGAGAGAAAGAACAAGGGGAGATGTGCATATTGTTTTTTCTTCCACCCATTAATTTCTTTTCTTTTTTTTCTTTTTTGGGTCACACCCGGCAATGCTCAGGGGCTATTCCTGGCTCTGCACTCAGGAATCACCCTTGGTGGTGCTCAGGGGACCATATGGGATGCCGGGATCGAACCCAGGCCAGCACAGGCCAGCCGCGTGCAAGGCAAACGCTCTACCTGCTGGGCTATCGCCCGCCCCAACACCCATTAATTTCTTAACAGTTTTTTGTTGACTTTTTTATTTGGAGGAGGTGTGGGGGCATTCCTAGCAGTGATTAGGATTTACTCCTGGTTCTCCTCTTAGGGGACCTTATGAGGTGCTGGGGATTGAGTCAGGTTAGCTACGAACAAGGCAAGTGCCCTACCCACTGTGCTATTCCGCTCCAACCCCAAGATAAATGTTTTCTTCCAGCTCAGAAGTTCAAAAAAAGCAATTACTTGTAGGAAGTACTAGTTATCTTTCATATTGATACCATCATGGTCTCCTACCATCTTTATTCCTCATAAATCATGACAAAACTTTGATTTAATTCGGCAAGATACTTTTGCTGAATAATTATATTGATAATCACTGAATCACTGTGATTTTGTTAGAATCAAATGTTCTATTAATTAAAAACTATGATCTTTAGAGCAACTCTGTATTCCATTATTATAATAAAAGTATAAAAGTTTTTTTTTGTTGGGGGGGGTAGGGGGGGTGGGGGAGGCGGGGGGGGGGGGGGCCGCCTAATAAATAACTTCCAGTGTGACTTACTGAACTATATGAGGACTGTGTTCTCTATATATGATAATATCATTTGAACTGTATGAAAACATCTTTAACTCCATTGACCTTTGTTAAAGATTATCTGCAGGTTGGTTTGGTAAGTTCGAGAAACCACAGGAAAGTGGGAATAGAGAAAGCTTTGTCCTCAAGCTGCTTATTAGAGAACTCTTCTTGCTTCACTTAATGTGCTTTTCACAAACAATTTTTAAAGAAAACATTTGTTGATGACTTCTCGACTAAATATTGACTACCACATGTGTTTTAGGTTTTAGGTACTGTTGGCCTTAATGCTGAGACTACAAATATCTCAAGACACAGCCCTGTATTTCAGGAACTAGATACTTATTTTTCTTTTTTACTTATTTACTAAATTCAGTGGTTTTGTGCCAGAAGCCAAATAAGAGCCCTATGATTGTTGCGATTTGCTATTTTTAATTATTTATTTATCTGTTTATTTAAATATTTTTTGCTTTTTGGGTCACACCTGCCAATTCTCAGGGATTACTCCTGACTCTGTACTCAGGAATTACTCCTGGTGGTGCTTAGGGGATCCTGTGGGATGCCAGGGATTGAACCCAGGTCGGCTGCATGCAAGACCAAGCACCCTCCCCGCTGTACTATCTCTCCGGTGTTATGTTTTATTCCTGTTGTTTACTATGTGCCAGCTACTCTAACAGTGTGCTCTGCACAGACAACTGGTAGCTCATACTCTAATGTGATTTGATTAACCCAGATTGCATGGCTGGTATCAGTGTGTTGAATTTGAAAAAAAAAAGTTGGGTCAGATGGGGCCGGAGCGATAGCCCAGCAGGGTAGGGCATTTGCCTTGCATGCAGCCAGTCCATGTTGGCCCAGGTTCGATTCCGGCATCCCATATGGTCCCCGAGCACCGCCAGGAGTGATTCCTGAGTTCAGAGCCAGGAGAAAACCCCTGAGCATTGCTGGATGTGACCCCCAAAAAAAAAAAAAGAAAAAGTTGGGTCAGAGAGACAGTCTAGCGGGTAGGCACTTGTTCAGTCTCTAAGTTCGGTCTCTAATGCTGAATGTGGTCCCCCAGCTCTGCCACCAGGAATGACCCCCTGAACACTGGAGCCAGGAGAAGGCCTTAAAGTGGGGCTCGAGTGGGGCCAAAAGCTCCCCTAAGAGCTTCCCCAAAAAAAAAGAAGCTGTTAGGGTTGAAGTAAGCTGTGAGTAGAAGTTTTCCAGATTAAGAGGCTGTGGGGTGTGTTTTGCAGAACAGCAGTACAGAGACTTTGATGCATTAGTAACTTCACAGGAATTCTGAGCAGTTCCACTTTGCTGGTATAAAAAGTGTATTATGGGCCGGAGCGATAGCCCAGTGGGTAGGGTATTTGCCTTGCACTGGCTGCCAGCCGGGTTCGATCCCCGGCATCCCATATGGCCCCCCGAGCACCGCCAGGAGTAATTCCTGAGTGCAGAGCCAGGAGTAACCCCTGAGCATTGCTGGGTGTGACCCAAAAAGCAAAAAAAAAAAAAAAAAAAAAGTGTATTATGGGAAGAGGTGAATACCTTGTTAAAGTGAGTTAATGTAAGTCTAATACTCCAGAGAGGAATAAATACCATCCTGCAGTACTTGGAAAAGTCAGGATACCCTGAGCTGCCGCTAATGGGTAGTGAAACTAAGCAAGTAGAAACCAGGATTATTTTGGTAGTTCAGTGACTTCATCAGGATCCCAGTTGCCTGTCTGAGTTGTTAGGCTCCCAGTGCTTTGTTTATGTCACCTTTCTGAGGCCCCATTAGCAGTAGACCCAATTACTCAATCTCATGTGACAATATACCAAAGCTGAAAGGATTGCTTGTCATTGTGTAAACCTTTTAACTAGGAGGAAAACAGAGAAGTTTGCTGTGGACTTCTAATATTTTATTGGTTGGTTTGTATCGGAGGCTTAAACCAGAGGCTTATTCCTGAACCACTTTATTTTTTAATTATTTTAGTTTAAGGGCATGAGCTCCCATGGCAGTGCTCAGAGACTACTCCTAGCTTGGTGCTTGGATTTGCTCTTGCTTGGGGCTGGGGTGGGCACGTGTTAGATCTCACCTGGGGCTCCCTCTTGTAAATCATGCACCCCAGCTCTGAGCTTTCTTCCCATACCCCTTAAAGCTACTTTAACAATTATATTTACTATATTATAAAAGAAACCACAGATGCAGATACATCAGGCAGAGCAGCTACCAGCTTTCCCTGTTGCACTCCCTGCACTCCACTGACCATGAGGGGTCAGGGATGAAGAGTGACTTCCAGCCCGAGTTCACCATCCCAATAGAGCCTCAGAAGAACCCAGAGGAAGCCCCCACACCATGCTGACAGCGATTTTCATCATCTACACTCCACAGCTCGTCAGAACTCCACCCAAGAGACTAAGCCAATCTCCAGCCTGGTTTGTCAGGAGACCCAGCCTACAGAGACCCTCCCTTCAGAGACCCACCTTTCAGAGGAAAGTATTTCAAGCCCAGGAATGCTTGAACCACAGATGCAGATATACCAGGCAGAGCAGCTACCAGCTCTCCCCATTGCGAATAAAAAGAAAGACTTTGATTCTGTGGAGACTGAAGCGGTCATCGAAGCCCTAGCCAAACAGGGCATTCAAACCCAATACATCAAGATCCTTCATGAGCTGTATTATGGATTCACCACCAGGATCTCACCATTCTACAAGGAAGTGATCATTGAAGTTAAAAGAGGGGCTTAGCAGGGTGATACCATTTCATCAAAACTCTTCAGCGCCACCCTCGAAAACATCATGCGACAATTAGAATGGGAAGGAATGGGAAGGAAGATAGACGGTCAGCAACTACACCCACCTATGCTTCGCTGATGGCATCATTCTAATAACACCAAACATTAGCCAAGCGGCACAAATGCTGGCTGACTTCGAGGAATGTGGAAAGATAGGTCTACAGCTGAATCTCAACAAAACTATGTCCATGAAAAATGAACTAGTTCCAGAGGCCCCATTCACTCTCAATGGAACAAACATCTCTGAATGCAGCAGTTATGTGTACCTAGGTCATAAAGTCAACATGATGAATGACCTAAAACCTGAGCTGTGCAGGAGGAAGAGAGTGACATAGAATGCCTTCAAAGGCATCGAAGAAATAGGTAAAAGGACAAAGAACCTCCGGCTCCGGGCACATCTCTTTGACTTCACCGTTCTCCCTGCATTAACATACTCCTCAGAGACCTGGGCCCTACAAAAGCAGAATGAAAATGCTATTCGGGTCTCCCAAAGAGGAATCGAAAGAGCTATGCTTGGAATATCACGCCTCACTAAAGTGAGAGAAGGAATCTGGACTTCTGACCTCTATCCACTATCGAGAATCAGGGATGCTGTCTTGTTTGCCAAGGCATCGAAAATCAGATGGGCTGGACATGTAATGCGATTTGGAGACGACCGCTGGACTAGAGCTGTTACCAACTGGATCCCACAGGGTGTGAAAAGATCATGTGGCCCCCACCTACAAGATGGTCAGATTTCTTTGTCAAGACCCTGAACGAACAGTTTGAGGCTTTTTTTATTCTTGAAGCAACCAGATGTCATTGTGCTACATTGGCACGTGATAGGGTCAAATGGAAAGTTACTGGCGCCCACTCGGGCAAATCGATGAATAACGGGATGTCAAGTGATCAAGTGATCAAGTAATATTAAAAAAACAAAACCTAGAATCACAGTCTTAAAAAGTTTTTTTTTATTTTTGACAGTGCCAGGGATTGAACCCAGGTCCTCACATATTACATATACATAGCAGGTGCTCTGCACTGAGCCATATCCTGGCCCTAGAGCCCTTCATGTTTCTCTTGGAATTGGGAATAAGTCTACAGAAAGTCTGGCTGCTGTTTTACCATGCTGTGAAGCTTCTTGTGCTGGAATGTTTCATCCTAAATTGAACAGCTTGAACTGAACAGATCTATGTAGAGGCTATATTGCATTACTGGCAAATAACTGTGCCCCTTCCAAGCTGCTTCTAATGGTGGCTATCCTGGGAAGTCTTTACTCATGCTGTTTAATTGAGCATTGTCAGAGGATGGTGCTATTTCTGCTTATGAGCATTTTCTTTCATTCCCACAAAGTGTGGTTAGGATTAGGGTCATTGTAAATCTCTTTGTTTGTTTTGCTTTTTGGGTCACACTTAGCAATGCTCAGGGGTTCCTCCTGCCTCAAAACTCAGGAATTATTCCTGGTGATGCTCGAGACCATATAGGATGCCAGGGATCAAACCCTGGTCAGCTGCATGCAAGGCAAATGCCCTCTCCGCTGTACTATCGCTCTGGCTTCCCCAGTTCACTTTTGGTACCAAAGTTTGATGTCGAACTTTTCTTCCAGTTGATAAATATGAAGGAGGAGAATCTAAGAATTCTTGCAGGTAAGGCTTTTGCCTTGCATGCAGCTTACCAGGTGGTTCAGTTCCTGGCAATGCATGTGGTCCCCAAGTCCTTCCAGAAGAGATTCTGAGCACAGAGCAAGAGGTAAGCCCTGAGCATAATTGGGTGTAGCTTCAAACAAGCAAGTTTAAGAAAATGAAGAGTTCTTGATGTGTTAACTTTCTGCAGTAGTATTCTATTCAGTACAGTGTGGTCTCCAGGTATGATCCCAAAGGAGTACTTCTGAGGAAAACACAAGTTTCTTTTAATTCTCTATATTTTTTCAGTTTATTTAGAATGAATTTTCCTTTTTTTCTTTAGGGATGGATGAGAATGCTGATGAAGAATCTTTAAGCAGGTAGGCTTTTACAGATGTAAGAAAATGCTCTGTGTGTGAGACTCTTGTATGCTGATTCCAGTTTGATCTCTGTCACCGTATAAAGTCCCCCATGCCTCACCAGGAGCCTGGAGTCAGCCCAGCATGGCAAGTATAGCCCAAAATCAAAACAAACAAAATTGTATTTTAACTAAGGGAATCCAGAGAGAAGGAAAGAACATTTACTAAATATTTAGTGTTGGTTAGACATTATTAGGTGCTTCATGTTTGTTATTTCATATAGTCCTTGCTATTCTTTGCTTTAAAAAGAGCTTGTTAAGGGGCTGGAGTGATAGTACAGTGGGGAGGGTGTTTACCTTCCATGCGTCTGACCTGGGATCAATCCCTGGCATCCCATATGGTCCCCCAAGTACTGCCAGGAGTAATTCATGGACTCAGAGCCAGGAGTAATTCCTGAGCTTTGCCAGGTATGGCCCAAAAAATGGGCAAATAAATTAAAAAAATAAAATTAAGCTTGCTCACGGTTCTGCCCTGTTTTCACTACTTAGAAACTGTGACTTAGGGAGCTTAAATTACTGGCTCATTATTCCACAGTTAATAAGTAGCTGACCATGAGCTAACCATCCACCTGCCTGGATTCTAAATGCATCACTTTGTATGCTGCATGAACTGACAGGTGGAGAGAGAGAGAGCGAGCTCTGCAGGTTTGCCAGAGGATTAGGTCTCAGAAAGTCAAAGATAATTAAAACTTTTATATTTTTAATTATTTTTGCTTCTGGGTCATACACCTTTTGGCGATGCTCAGGGGTTGCTCCTGGCTCTGCACTCAGGGATTACTCCTGGCAGTACTCAGGGGACCATATGAGATGACAGGGATCGAACCTGGGTTGGCTTGCTTGCAAGGCAAACGCCCTACTCACTGTGCTATTGCTCTGGCCCCAAATGGTTCCTTTTTTTTTTTTTTTTTGCTTTTTGGGTCACACCTGGTGGCGCTCAGGGGTTACTCCTGGTTCTTCGCCCAGGAATTTCTCCTGGCAGTGTTCGGGAACCATATGGGAATTTGGGGATCAAACTTGGGTTGATCACTTGCAAGGCAAACTCAGGAATTACTCTTGGAGGTGCTCAGGGGACCATATGGGATGGGTTGGCCGCGTGCAAGGCAAATGCCCTCCCCGCTGTACTATCGTTCCGGCCCCCTAGTTAAACTTTTAGAGCTTTCTTTCTTTTTTTTTTTTCCTTTACATTTTGGGTCACACCGGGCAATGCTCAGGGTTTACTCCTGGCTCTGCACTGAGGAATTACTCCTGGAGGTGCTGGGAGAACCATATGGGATGCCGGGATTGAACCCAGGTTGGTTGTATGCAAGGTGGATGCCCTCCCGCTGGACTATCACTCAGGCCCCTTTTTAGAACTTTCCTATGAAACCAAGTCTGAGTATCAGTCCTAGCATTTGCCCTAAAACATTTGACCGTTGCATTGGTAACTAATATTTTTGTCTTACAGTCAGGTTTTAAGGCAGAAATCAGCTCTGGCTGCAAAACTATATTTAACATAAAGTAAGACTTAATCAGGCAAGACCTAAATCTTCATAGACTGAAGATTTAAAAGGTTGAAAACTGCTTCTGAGCACTGCAGAGGAGATCTGGGAATCTCTCCAGCCCTGACACTTGAGATATATATATATATATATATATATATATATATATATATATATATATATTTTTTTTTTTTTTGCTTTTTGGGTCACACCGGCGATGCTCAGGGGTTTCTCCTGGCTCTGCACTCAGGAATCACTCCTGGCGGTGCTCGGGGACCATATGGGATGTCGGGGATTGAACCCAGGCTGGCATGGGCCAGCCATGTGCAAGGCAAACGCCCTACCCGCTGGGCTATCGCTCCGTCCCCTGACACTTGATATTTTAAAAATTACTATTATTATTTTGTTTTGGGGCCACACCTGGTGGTGTTTACGGGTCGCTCCTGGAAGGCTTGGAGGACCAAATGTGGTGTCAGGAATCAAACCCAGCTTGGCCATGTGCAAGTCAAGTGCCCTGTCTGCCGGACTGTCACTCTAGCCCCAAGTTTTTACTAATAAAATGAAGTCACTCATTTTTGTTGTATGTTTTATCTCTAAAGATTTTCCGACAAACCTGGCATTGATGATTCCTGGCCTACCTCTGATGATGACTTTGATTTCAACCCAAGGTGGAGTATTCTTTCAGGAAATTAACCTACCTGCTTTGAATTTACTTTGTTTTCGGTGTCTGCATGTGGCTTTCATATGACTCACTGCTTTACAGGACTGTTCTATTTATTTTCCTCTTCCTGCAGGGGATAGAATTAAACTTATTTTTTGTTGTTGTTTTTAGCTTGTTGTTTTAATTTAATTCATCTAAATAAGATACTACTAAAAAACTAAACTCTTATTTTTTACTGCAAGAGATAGTTCATGCAAATATAAATCATGCAAATGCTCATATAATTATAACAATTTAAACAAATGCATATTTAAAATATAATAATTATGGTTCTTTTGGGGGGAGGGTTTTGGCCATACCCAGTAATGATTAGGGGGTTACCTCTGACTCTATACTCAGGAGTTACTCCAGGTGGTGCTCAGGAACCATTTGGTGTGCGGGGAATTGAAGTTGGGTTGTCCATCTGCAAGACAATTGTCCTACCTACTGCACTATCACTCTGGCCCTTAAGTTTATTTAATTATAATTTTTCCCAATCTTTTGAAACTATGAATGAGTAATTGTTTCAGATGATTTGGTAAGGAAAACCTATTGTAAGACAATATTTTTATAATTACTAGGGATAAAAAGAAGTAACATTTTGTCAATTAGCACTTAGGTCATATTGCAAAATTCATACCCATCTGGGGTAGTAATTGGCAAAAGTGTGGTTTGAATTCCATCTGAATAGTTACAAAGCCTGTATTGTTTGTGTTAGATTATAGAGTGATACCGAATATTATAGTACTTTCTTTAACAATCAAATTTGATATTTGTTGTGTTCAAAATTGTTATTTTCATTGTTTTAGACTGTTCCAAAACCAAACTTAACAAAGCTAATGGCTGCTTCTGAGCAATCTAAGAAAAATAGTAAGTTTTTGGTTCTATCCATTCTTGTGTTATTTGTTGATCTGAAGGTACAGATCACTAATGCACTCTTGATTCTTTCTATGATAGAAGAAAAAATGTGGCATTATGAGACCAGAAAACACAGTATTATCTGAAGACAATCATTCTGATACTGAAAACAAAGATGTGGTTGAACCTTTTCCTAAACCTTCAATCAAAGTCCAAGACCTTTCTCATCCTGTCTTGCCACCTCCTGAACCTGTTCTGAATCCTCTCAAGTCTTCAGCGATCCTTGGGACTACAAAAGTAAGTCATTTTATGTCAACTTCTTCTCCCCCATGCTGTTTCATGGGCCACATCTTGAACCTTCTAAAGGAGAAGAGGTCCCAAGAAAGAAGCAGCATGATCATAGTTCCGGGCCATAGTAGACAGCAGGTATAATAACAAGAGACTAGATATAGAGAGAGGTTTGAGATTTATGAAGGTAGAGGAGAGTAAGTTCCTTTTAAGTATGCTATTGGAAAAGAAAAAAATAGAAAAGTAACTGTAAGGGGAATCTAGCCGAGTATGAACTTAAGGAGGAGGGGATAGGGGGATTCTCATTTAAGAAGATCCAAGTGGGGAAAAAAAGACCCAGATGGAAATAGCCCCCTACCTATGACTCCCAAACAAAATAAAAATAGCAGGATGATGACAAAGCTTGAATTAGTCAAGATGAAGTGTTTTTTTTCCCCATAAAAATACATTGAAATTTTAGGGTTAAGTGAGATTAAGAACTCTTATAAAATTTGATGAGGGACTAGAGAGATAGTCCAGCAGTTGGGCACTTGTCTTACATGAGACCAACCTGGAATGACCTGGGCTTGATCCCTGACATCACATACCCAAGGACCACCTGGAGTAATTCCTGAGCACAGAGCCAGGAGTGACACCTGAGCATCACTGGGTGTGGCTCCACAAACAAACCAAAGAGAGGGGGGAGTGGGGATCTGATCCAGTTTGGCTGCATGCAAGGCTAATGTCCTATCACTCCAGTTTTCATTTTAAATATCTTTTTCATGTTTTATATATATATATAACAAATACATATATTTGGGGTCACACCTGGCAATGTTCAAGGGTTACTCCTGGTGGTGCTCAGGGGACCATATGAGATGCCGGGCATCGAACCCAGGTCGGCCGCATGCAAGGCAGGCGCCCGTACCCGCTGGACTATCACTCCGGCCCTCATGTTATATTCTTGATATAGTATTTTTTTATTAAACATTTTATTGTGCCTCCGTGAAATATACAATTACAACGTTGTTCATGTTTAGAGGTTTCAGTCACATAGTGTTCCAGCACCCACCCTCCACCAGTGCCCATTTCCCACCACCAATGTCCCCAACTCCCTCCCCCTCCCATAGCCTGCCTAAATGGCAGGTTCTTTATCTCTCTCTTTCCTTCTCTCTCTTTTCCTTCTCTTACACATTGTGGGTTGCAATGATATAGTATTTTTAAATGAAATCTTTCCAAGATCTTTTCATTAAAATATGTATATTTACTAGAATATTCCTGAAGTATTTTGTGTATTTATGAGAGTGTATTGAAAGAGTATATTTTATTTTATTTTTTTTGCTTTTTTGGGTCACACCCAGCGATGCTCAGGGCTCTGCACTCAGGAATTATCCCTGGCGGTGCTCGGGGGACCATATGGGATGCCGGGATCTAACCCGGGTCGGTTGCATGCAAGGCAAATGCCCTACCTGCTGGACTATCGCTCCCTTCCCCGAAATAGTATATTTTATTATTTTATTTAATTAATTAATTAATTTATTTATTTATTTATTTTTGCTTTTTGGGTCACACCCGGCAATGCTCAGGGGTTTCTCCTGGCTCTGCACTCAGGAATAACTCCTGGCGGTGCTGGGGGACCATATGGGATGCCGGGATCGAACCCAGGCGGCATGGGCCGGCTGCGTGCAAGGCAAACGCCCTACCTGCTGGGCTATCTCTCCGGCCCCTATTTTATTATTTTAGTTTTTTTTTTTTTTTTTTTTTTTTAAAAATATTTTTATTGTACCACCGAGAGATATAAAATTACAAGACGTTCATGTTTGTTATTCAGTCACACAGAAGAGTATATTTTAGACCATGTAACAAATGTTGAAATGCAGAATCAAAAATGAGCATTTTTTGGGGGCTGGAGCGATAGCCCAGCGGGTAGGCGTTGCCTTGCAGGCGCCCGGCATGAGCCGGGTTCAATCCCGGCATCCTATATGGTCCCCTGAGCACCTCCAGGAGTAGTTCCTGAGTGCAGAGCCAGGAGTAACCCCTGAGCATTGTCGGGTGTGACCCAAAAAAAAAAAAAAAAGCATTTTTTTTTTCTGAAGGTAGACTTTTGTTTTTATAGGAAAGAGCAGTAAAGCTGGCAACTGAAAAGGAAGGAAATGGTATAGATACTATTGAAAGTATGCTGCAAGAACAAACAAATAAAGACAGTTTGCCTTACATGGGTGAGGCTCACAAAAATAGTAGAAGTGGTAAGTTAGTGTGATATTTTTTTTCTTTTCTTCTATGATTACTCAAATGCTATATGGATTTCAAATTTAAAATGGTTTGAAATGGGCACAAATGCTGCCTGAGCCCGTTCCTGCTTGTGCCCATGTGGCCAAGCACATGTGATACCCGAGCACACGTGTCACCTGCATCTCCCCTTCGAGATTTGGGCTTTCATGCTTTTATACCTAGTGCTGAGATGCGTGCACTGGGGTTCTCTCGGCCTTTGAGAAGCCCTCATTTTCTCGAGCATATTACTCTCTCTCTCTCTCTCTCTCTCTCTCTCTCTCTCTCTCTCTCTCTCTCTCTCTCCTTTCTCTCCCTCCTACCCCTTCCTCAGAACCTCCACATAAAATGTTTTTTACTTCAGAAAAAAAAAAGCCTCCCTCCGTCTTTGGAGGAGCCGGCATACTCTCTCTGCAGCACTTTACTCTCTCTGCTCTCCTTCTTTCCCCTCTCTAAAGAGCCTCCAAATAAAATCTTGTTGCTTCAGAATAAACAAACAAACAAACAAACAAACAAACAAAAGGTTTGAAATGTGTGGATCCAAAATAGAAATCTTTTTTTCTTTTTGGTGTGGGACCCATACCTGGCACTCCTCAGGGGCTGCTTCCTGAGAGTATGTGTGGGGTTGAGTGAGAGTTTCCATCTGCAAAGCGTGTGCTCCTGTCCTGAGCTGTCTCTGGCCCCTGAAATTCCCTTCACTCTTTTTCTTTTTTATTGTTTTTGGGCCACACCTGGCAGTGCTCAGCGTTACTTTTGTCTCTGTGCTCAGGGATCACATAGCATGATGTCTGCGGATCACATACTATGCTGGAGATTCAAACTTGTGTTGGCCACATGTAGCGATTAGGTGCCTTAACCTCTGAACTCTCTCTAACCCATCTTTTCCTAAAATTCTTATGTTATTACTTAATTTGTAGAAACTTTTTTTGGGGGTGGGGGTTTTGGGCCAGCCTGGTGATTCTCAGGGCTTACTCCTGGCTCTGTGCTCAGGTTCAGGGGAACATATCGGGTCGATCAAACCTGGATCGGCCGCATGCAAGGCGAATACTGTCCCTGCTATACTATTGCTCTGGACCCAAGAAATATTGTTGAATGGAGGTTAACATATATCTTTTTTAAATTTCATCATGATGTTCTCATTGATGTATCTGTGACTACATTTGATAGATATGCTGTCAGCATTGGGATTAGGAGAAGAGGAAGATGTAGAATCACCTTGGGATTCTGAGGTACTGTCTTATTATTATTTATTATAAGCCCTGAGTGATGTTAAAACATGAAAGAGATGTTTTGAAATCACTTTCTCATCTTATCTATTTATGCATAAAATTGTGTCTTATATTTTTTAAACTCTTAATAGAATTATGCATTCCACGTAACAATGCTACATGGTGTACGTCTGCTCATGGCAGTTAAGGAAACTAGTGTAATCAGTTTGGTTTTTGAAGTAAAGCTTATCTGACAATTAAAGAATTATTTCAGATCAGCCTGTGGCCAAATTTATGATCCTGTTCTATAAAAAGATGTGATAAAACTCTTAATGAGATTCAGTAAGTAGCATTTAAATTGCAGGCATTTACTTTAAAGTTTATGCCTGAGTCTTGGAAGTATTGTTATATTTGGATTGTCCAGTCTGCAAGAAATATTTCAAGAGAGGAACAATTGGGGAAATAGTAAGTATGTGGGATTATGAAGTAGTGTGACTGAGTGGTTATTTGATAATTAGAAACCATTTGAACATCTAAAATAGAATGCATTGGAACTGAAGATGTAGTTCATAATAGAGTATGCAATTTGCATGTGTTGAGGGGGCCCTGGATTTGATCCTCATAACCTCAGAAAACCAAAGATTCAAAACAAAAATTAGGGTGCATCGAGTGTCTTTATGGCAGCCATTCCGTTGAAGCAGTGATGGCCTGAGGGAACAGCTCTGGAGAGAGGAAGAAGAAGGATATTGGCAGCTGCTGGGTCAGACTGTAAGGACCATATTTAAAGTCAGATTAGCATCCTGATTATGTCCATTACTGGCCATGAAATACTGGAAAATTTTGTTTAACCTATCAGAGTATGGGCAGTCTTGTTAATAAAAATGGTACTAACGCTACCTCTCTAGTATATGTAGTGAACAAGTATGGTGACAAATTTGAAAATACTTTTGCAAACTGTGAAGAATGCTATAGAAATATAAAGCTAAACGATCACTGATTATCAATGCCTACTGAATATTAAGAAGGATAAAATGGGCACAAAGTCAAGAAAAGGAAAGGAGAGTTAGAATGGGTGTACGCGGGCCGGAGCGATAGCCCAGCGGGTAGGGCGTTTGCCTTGCACGCGGCCGGCCCATGCCGGCAGGGGTTCGATCCCTGGCATCCCATATGGTCCCCCAAGCACTGCCAGGAGTGATTCCTGAGTGCAGAGCCAGGAGTAATCCCTGAGCATTGCCGGGTGTGACCCAAAAAGCAAAAAAAAAAAAAAAAAAAAAAAAAAGAATGGGCGTACGGACTTTCTGTTTAGGGTTACATTTCAGAGACCATAACAGATTTCCTGTGTCTGTAAAGTAGGTATAAATATTCTGTACTTGTAGAGTGAATTAGTCCAGCTGATGAGATTTTAAATGTTTTTAAAATTTTTTTTAAAAATTTATTTTATTTTTTGCTTTTTTGGGTCACAACTGGTGATGCTCAGGGGTTCCTCCTGGCTCTGCACTCAGGAATTACTCCTGACAGTGCTGGGGGACCATCTGAGATGCCAGGAATTGAACCCAGGTCGGCACGCAAGGCAAAGACCTCCGTGCTGTGACATTGCTCTGGCGCTTTAAATGTTTTTTACCCTAAGTAAAGTTCTGTACTGGAATAGCAGTCACATTCCAGGCAGTTGGACACTGAATGTACAAGTTGACAAATACAGGTGTAGGGAACATAAAAGCCAATATGTAATCTATGCTGTCACTGAAAAGTTCATAGAAAGGAAATGGATAAAGTTAGGTTAGAGAATACTGGGCTTTGTTTTTTTCTTTTTTTTTGGGTCCATCTAGTGATGCTCAGGGGTAACTCCTGGCTCTGCACTCAAGAATTACTCCTGGCGGTGCTCAGGGACCATATGAGATACCAGGGATTGAACCTGGGTTGGCTTCGTACAAGGCCTACCTGCTGGACTACCACTCCCGGCCCCTAGGCTTTTTTTTGTCTTTGAATTTTGGTGGTGCTCAAGACTTACTCCTGACTATGCGTAGGAATGATTCTTGGTAGGCTCGGGGAACCATATTGGATACCAGGGATAGAACCTGGGTGCAAGGCAATTACTACCTGCTGTCCTCTCCTCCCCGCTGCCATAGAGAATATTGAGAAGTTTGTATTAGGACAGGAATAGGAGTTGAAGCAGAATTTAGGTGGTCGGTAAAGATCTCTGTGTGTGATGAAAGCTGCCAAGTGAAGGATGCTTGTCAAGTCAGTGTTTGGTCTGTGAGAGTGCTTCTTCCTTCTGTGCTTAGTTCATAGAAGCAATGGCTAGTCAAAAATTAAAGGTATTGATTGGGAGAGCATATGTGAGGTCCTTATTTACATATTTCGGTTTTTAGTACACATGCCTCTTTAGGTCTGACTGCATTTAGAATCCAATGGGAAACAGATGTTTTCATAGGAAAGTATTAGAAGTTTGCATGCAGCTCATTATTGATGATCATGTTAACAGAGTATTTCTGAGAGTCTTCCACAGAAGTATGTTGATCGCTTATCTGGAACTGGAGATCAAAGAACAAAAAGTATATTGAATGGAGAAGAAGAAGGTAAGGACTATGTTATTAAAAAGTCATTTGTTGGGACCCAATAGTACAGTGGGAGGGCATTTGCCTTGCAAGCAGCCAACCTGAGTTCGATCCTCTGTATCCCATATGGTTTTCTGAGCACTGCCAGGAGTATTTCCTGAATGCAGAGCCAAGAGTAACCCATGAGTATCGCCAGGTGTGACCCAAAAAGCAGGGAAAAAAAAAAAGGAACCGAGCTTTGTCATGAAGGCATGTACTGAATCTATTCTCTTTATTTATTTTGATCAGGACCATTCTGAATGATACTCAGGGCTTACGCCTGGGTCTGTGCTCAGGTATCACTCCTGGTAGGGTTTAGGAGACCATATTGGGATGTTGGGATTGAACCTGGGTCAGTCACATGTAACACATGTGTTCTGTCTGCTGTAATGTCTCTCCAGCCCCATGATTTTAATGTCATATGAAAGGTCATTGCTTTAGAGTCTATTATTATTATTATTATTATTATTATTATTATTATTATTATTGCGTTTGGGGTCATACCCGGCAATGCTCAGGAGTTACTCCTGGCTCTGTACTCAGGAATTACTCCTGGTGGTGCTCGGGGACCATTTGGGATGCTGGGGATCGAACCCGGGCGGCATGGGCCAGCTGTGTGCAAGGCAAACGCCCTACCCACTGGGCTATCGCTCCAGCCCCTAGAGTCTATTATTATACTGACCAAAATGAGAGACTTGAAGAGACCAATTAAGGGGAAAATTAAAGAGGCAATACCGTGATACACATTTATGACTTTTGATGTAATTTCATTATGGAGAAGGGATAAAGAGGAATTTGAGGCTATGTCGGGCGCTCCGCGGTCCCCGCGTGCCGGACGCTTCTACCTCCGCGGGCGAGACGGATGAAAACTCAGGATCCGTGCGTTTTAAAGGCTTTACTTATCACAGGTTCAGGCATACAATCAGAAAGGAAAAACCCGATGCTTAGGATTCCAGGCTAGGACCCCAGCCGTGTAGGCCAAGATGGCGACCACCACGTGTAAGCTTCCAGGGATGACGCTCACGGAGAGTCCCAAGGAAGAAGGAAGGGAGCGGGGAACCAGCTCGTTTATATCCCTGTACTCGACCTTCCTCCCACTGTTATGGAAAGCAGGGAGGGTCCATGCCCTTAGGTATCCTCCTGCCTCACTAGGGCTTTACTGTGCTAATGTTTTGAGCGAAATCTGCTTGGGATGCCTTTGTAGTGTAGAGAAGGGGGGTTTCAGAGATGGCTGTCCTGTACCAAAGACAACACCAATCAGTTAAATATTTCCCAAGCCTTAAAGTCTCCTTATTCTTGTGTTTTATATTTTAGGGAGCCATGCTTGTTTGTTTGGAAGCAAACAGCATTTCTCTCGGTCTAATTTCGTGTCCTTGGCCAGGCTATATGCTGGTAGATCTAGCTAGTCCCACAAGATTGTGGTACGGGAGAATTTTATCCAGCTAGTACGCTCATGGTCGGATAAACTGCCACATTAGCTACCCCTTTCTCGAGTGATTTGCGGGAGGCAATCCAGCAGATCGCGGCCCTTAGGAGTCTACAAGGCTAGATTACAAAGTTGTTGCTTCAGGTAGTGGGACGTGACTACAGGCTCAGGCTAGGCCAAAGTTTCTCCGATTTTAATGAGTCATCCAAGGGGTCTTGCTGAAAACACACCTTCTTAGGATTTTGCTTTTTCCCCTTTTTTATTATTTTGGTCGCACCTGCTGGTACTGAGGGATCATTCCTGGTGCTGTTTGGGGATTCTGTGGGATGCCAGTGATCAAACCTAGGCCACATGCAAAGTGAAGGCCCTACCTACTGTCTTCTCTCTCCACACTGCAAGGGATTTTGCTTTTCTAATGGGCTTTGGGTATTGGTAGTGTGTTGAGTAGCAAAGGTGGTGAACTCCCACTAGGAAAATTTGAGGGAAAAGTCATTGGCTAGTTCAAGACAGAACAAAATTAAGGAAAAGCATTACTTTTTATTTTTATTTTTTGGGCCACATTCAGTGACGGGGTGCCAGGGATATAACCAGAGTTGGCTGCAAGGGCAGCAACTTCCTTCCTACTCTCCAGCTCCAGAAAAGCATTCTTTGGTTCCAAAGAATGCTTTT